>JAQQPU010001387.1:72939-82980 GCA_029168905.1 Artemia sp. Kazakhstan ARC1039 | reverse complement strand
TGAATGTGTTTCTCACTCTCTTTGCCAGTGTGTGCGGGCAGGTGTTTACTTATCCAATTGCCTGTCTTTCTCGGTTTGCATGTCCTAATCTATGTATTTGTATGTGTTTCTCACTCTCTTTGCCTGTGTGTGTCTGGGTGGGTGTTTGCTTATCCCAGTGTCTGTCTTTCTCGGTTTGTATGTCTGAATCTTTGTATATGTATGTGTCTCTCACTCTTTTTGCTTGTGTGTTTGGGCGTGTGTTTGCTTGTCCCACTGCCTGTCTTTCTCAGTTTGTATGTCTGAATCTACGTATTTGTATGTGTCTCTCACTCTATTTGTTTGTTTGTCAGGGTTGGTGTTTGCAAGTCCCAGTGTTAGTCTTTGATGGTTCGTATATCTGGAGTGTTTTTCTTTCTCGGTTTGTATGTTTGAATCTATGTGTTTGTATATGACTCTCAATCTTTTTGCTTGTGTGTCTGGGCGGGTGTTTGCATATCCCACTGTCTGTCTTTGTTGTTTTGTATGTCTAAAGTTCATGTCTTTCTCTGTTTGTATGTCTGAAGTGTTTGTCTTTGTTGGTTTATATGTCTGAAGTGCTTGTCTTTGTTGGTTTGTATGTCTAAAGTGCCTGTCTTTCTGTTTGTATGTCTGAAGTGTTTGTCTTTGTTGATTTGTATGTTTGAAGTGTCTGTCTTTGTTGGTTTGTATGTCTAAAGTGCCTGTCTTTTTCTGTTTGTATGTCTGAAGTGTTTGTCTTTGTTGGTTCGTAAGTCTGAAGTGTTTGGGTTTGTTGGTTTGTATGTCTGAAGTGTCTGTCTTTTTTGGTTTGTATGTCTGAAGTGTTTGTCTTTGTTGGTTTGTATGTCTGAAGTGTCTGTCGTTGTTGGTTTTTATGTCTAATGTCTAAAGTGCTTGTCTTTCTCTGTTTGTATGTCTGAAGTGTTTGTCTTTGTTGGTTTGTATGTCTGAATCGTCTGTCTTTCTCTGTTTATATGTCTAAAGTGTTTTCCTTTCTCTGTTTGTATGTCTGAAGTTCTTTGTCTTTGTTGGTTTGTATGTCTGAAGTGTCTGTCTTTGTTGGTTTGTATGTCTAAAGTGCCTGTCTTTCTCCGTTTGTATGTCTGAAGTGTTTGTCTTTGATGGTTTGTATGTCTGAAGTGTCTGTCTTTGTTGGTTTGTATGTCTAAAGTGCCTGTCTTTCTATGTTTGTATGTCTGAAGTGTTTGTCTTTGTTGGTTTGTATGTCTGAAGTGTCTGTCTTTGTTGGTTTGTATGTCTAAAGTGCCTGTCTTTCTCTGTTTGCATGTCTGAAGTGTTTGTCTTTGTTAGTTTGTATGTATGAAGTGTCTGTCTTTGCTGGTTTGTATGTCCAAAGTGCCTGTCCTTCTCTGTTTGTCAGTCTGAAGTGTTTGTCTTTATTGGTATGTATGTCTGAAGTGTCTGTCTTTCTCCGTTTGTATGTCTAAAGTGTTTGTCTTTTTCTGTATGTATGTCTGAAGTGTTTGCCTTTGTTGGTTTGTATGTCTAAAGTGCCTGTCTTTCTCCGTTTGTATGTCTGAAGTGTTTGTCTTTGTTGGTTTGTATGTCTGAAGTGTCTGTCTTTGTTTTTTTGTATGTCTAAAGTGCCTGTCTTTCTATGTTTGTATGTCTGAAGTGTTTGTCTTTGTTGGTTTGTATGTCTTATATGTCTGTCTTTGTTGGTTTATATGTCTAAAGTGCTTGTCTTTCTCTGTTTGGTTGTCTGAAGTGTTTGCCTTTGTTGGTTTGTATGTCTAAAGTGCCTGTCTTTCTCCGTTTGTATGTCTGAAGTGTTTGACTTTGTTGGTTTGTATGTCTGAAGTATCTGTCTTTGTTTGTATGTCTAAAGTGCCTGTCTTTCTATGTTTGTATGTCTGAAGTGTTTGTCTTTGTTGGTTTGTATGTCTGAACTGTTTGTCTTTGTTGGTTTGTATGTCTGAAGTGTCTGTATTTGTTGGTTTGTATGTCTAAAGTGCCTGTCTTTCTCTGTTTGTATGTCTGAAGTGTTTGTCTTTGTTGGTTTGTGTGTCTAAAGTGCTTGTCTTTCTCTGTTTGTATTTCTGAAGTGTTTTTCTTTGTTGGTTTGCATGTCTAAAGTGTTTGTCTTTCTCTGATTGTATGTCTGAAGTGTTTGTCTTTGTTGGTTTGTATGTCTGAAGTGTCTGTCTTTGTTGGTTTGTATGTCTAACGTGCCTGTCTCTCTATGTTTGTATGTCTGAAGTGTTTGTCTTTGCTGGTTTGTATGTCTGAAGTTTCTGTCTTTGTTGGTGTGTGTGTCTAAAGTGCCTGTATCTCTGTTTGTATGTCTGAAGTGTCTGTCTTTGTTGCTTTGTATGTCTGATGTGTCTGTCTTTGTTGGTTTGCATGTCTAAAGTGCCTGTCTTTCACTGTTTGTATGTCTGAAGTGTTTGTCTTTGTTGGATTTAATGTCTGAAGTGTCTGTCTTTGTCGATTTGTAAGTCTAAAGTGCCTGTCTTTCTCTGTTTGTATGTCTGAAGCGTTTGTCTTTGTTAGTTTGTATGTCTGAAGTGTCTGTCTTTGTCGGTTTGTATGTCTAAAGTGCCTGTCTTTCTCTGTTTGTATGTCTAAAGTGTTTTTCTTTGTTGGTTTGTATGTCTGAAGTGTCTGTCTTTGTTGGTTTGTATGTCTAAAGTGCTTGTCTTTCTCTGTTTGTATGTCTGAAGTGTTTTTCTTTGTTGGTTTGCATGTCTAAAGTGTTTGTCTTTCTCTGATTGTATGTCTGAAGTGTTTGTCTTTGTTGGTTTGTATATCTGAAGTGTCTGTCTTTGTTGGTTTGTATGTCTAAAGTGCCTGTCTCTCTATGTTTGTATGTCTGAAGTGTTTGTCTTTGCTGCTTTGTATGTCTCATGTGTCTGTCTTTGTTGGTTTGCATGTCTAAAGTGCCTGTCTTTCACTGTTTGTATGTCTGAAGTGTTTGTCTTTGTTGGATTTAATGTCTGAAGTGTCTGTCTTTGTCGATTTGTATGTCTAAAGTGCCTGTCTTTCTCTGTTTGTATGTCTGAAGTGTTTGTCTTTGTTGGTTTGCATGTCTGAAGTGTCTGTCTTTGTCGGTTTGTATGTCTAAAGTGCCTGTCTTTTGCTGTTTGTTAGTCTGAAGTCTTTGTCTTTGTTGGTTTGTATGTCTGAAGTGTCTGTCTTTGTTGGTTTGTATGTCTCAAGTTTATGTCTTTCTCTGTTTTTATGTCTAAAGTGTTTGTCTTTCTCTGTTTGTATATCTGAAGAGTTTGTCTTTGTTGGTCTGTATATCTGAAGTGTCTTTCATTGTTGGTTTGTGTGTCTAAAGTGCATGTATTTCTCTGTTTGTATTTCTAAAGTGTTTGTCTTTGTTGGTTTGTATGTCTGAAGTGTAAAGTGTTTGTCTTTGTTTATTTGTATGTCTGAAGTGTTTGTCTTTGTTGGTTTGTATGTCTAAAGTACCTGTCTTTCTCTTTTTGTATGTCTGAAGTGTTTGTATTTGTTGGTTTGTATGACTGAAGTGTCTGTCTTTCTCTGTTTGTATTTATAAAGTGTTTGTCTTTCTTGGTTTGTATGTCTGAAGTGTTTGTCTTTGTTGGCTTGTATGTCTAAAGTACCTGTCCTTCTCTGTTTGCATGTCTGAAGTGTTTGTCTTTGTTGGTTTGTATGTTTGAAGTGTTTGTCTTTGTTAGTTTGTATATCTAAAGTGTTTGTCTTTTTCTCTGTTTGTATGTCTGAAGTGTTTGTTTTTGTTGGTTTGTATATCTGAAGTGTCTGTGTTTGTTGGTTTGTAAGTCTAAAGTGCCTGTCTTTCTCTGTTTGTATGTCTGAAGTGTTTGTCTTTGTCGGTTTGTATGTCTAAAGTGTCTGTCTTTGATGGTTTGTATGTCTAAAGTGCTTGTCTTTCTCTGTTTGTATGTCTGAAGTGTTTTTCTTTGTCGGTTTATATGTCTGAAGTGTCTGTCTTTCTCTGTTTGTATGTCTAAAGTGTTTGTCTTTCTCTGTTTGTACGTTTGAAGTGTTTTTCTTTGTTGTTTTGTATGTCTGAAGTGTCTGTCTTTGTTGGTTTGTATATCTAAAGTGCCTGTCTTTCTTTGTTTGTATGTCTGAAGTGTTTGTGTTTGTTGGTTTGTATGTCTGAAGTGTCTGTTTTTATTTGTTTGTATGTCTAAATTGCATGTCTTTCTCTGTTTGTATGTCTGTAGTGTTTGTCTTTGTTGATTTGTATGTCTGAAGTGTTCGTCTTTGTTGGTTTGTATGTCTAAAGTGTTTGTCTTTCTCTGTTTTTATGTCTTAAGTGTTTGTCTTAGTAGGTCTGTATGTCTGAAGTGTCTGTTTTTGTTGGATCTTATGTCTAAAGTGTCTGTCTTTCTCTGTTTGTATGTCTGAAGTGTTTGTCTTTGTTGGTTTGCATGTCTGAAGTGTCTGTCTTTGTTGGTTTGTATGTCTGAAGTGTCTGTCTTTGTTGGTTTGTATGTCTAAAGTGTTTGTCTTTCTCTCTTTGTATGTGGTGAAAAGGATGAGTACTTTAAGTTGTAAAACTGGTTTAGGAGGGACATTACGTAAAGAACTTTTTCTGAAAAGATATACTAAAGCCTTTTGAAAGTATTGCTTGGTGTAGGGGTGTTCAAAAGTAGAGTTAAGTAGAGTTGTCGGTGAAAAGAATGAGTACTTCAAGTTGTAAAATTGGTTTAGTAGGGTTATTACTTAAAGAACTTGTTCTGAAAAATATAAAAAAGCCTTTGAACAGTATTGCTTGGTGTTGGGGTATTCGAAAAGCCATAAAGTAAAGTTGTGGGTGATAAGGATGAGTCTTCAAGTTGTGAAATTGGTTTACAAGGGACCTTACGTAAAGAACTTGTTCTGAAAAGATATATTCCTGGGAGCCAAAAAGTTAAGGGGGGGGTCCTTCTGTGTCTCAAGTGCGCAAAAAAAGCATTAAAAATGGGGAGAGGGGGGCTCTTTGGGGGCCTGGGGGAGGGGGCCCTTTGGGGGCCTTGGGGGAGGGGGGCCCTTCTGTGTATCAAGCGCGCCAAAAAAAGTGTAAAAAGGGGGGGGGGGGGGCAAAACAAGTAGGGGTTGGGGCCCCTTCGGGGTTTGGAATCTTACAACACGTTTGAAATTGAACTTGTGTATTATAATGATCACAGAGTTTCACCCCAAATCATCTTCTAGAATGTCTCAAACTGTTTTGCCCAAAAAATCCCCTAAAAGTAATTCCTGCGTGTTCCTTTGTTTCGGCATCCCTGTGCTGTTGTACCATGTACAATGTTTACTTTAAAATATGAAAAGTTATTTCATTCTAAATACGTTTCCGATTCAAATCAAACCCCCTTAATTAAGCTTGGAAATCTGCCTTAAATTCTCATTTATTTATCAGCCAAATACCCCTTTAAAAAAGTTCAAAGCAAAAGGTGATTAATTTCAAATACCAAGAACTTCCAGAATACTTTGTACAGATCCGCATTCTTTGTTCTACAAAACAAAGGAATTGCGAACATTTTCAAGCGCTTTTGACAGATCTGAAAAGCAGAAAAATACGGGTTTTTTGCAAGTACAATACTAATGAGATGGATTTGAATTTCGCGGAAGTGCTTTGAATTACATAGTGGGACATTGTCTAAAACTTAGTTTTAGAAATTCAGAAGTACTCTCAAGAATGTGTATGATTAATGATCAGAATATCGCGAAAATAAACTATTGGGTAGTTTTGGGCTGCATAATGTTTGATTTTGTCAGCATAAGAGTAAAGAGACGGGCCCTCCGTGTGGAGATGAACCAATCAGAAAATTAGTGTTTATTGCTCAGAAGCAAACTTCGTGTTATATGGTAGAGAAGAGGAGTTTTTCGGGGCATTATATTATTATGTTATGAGCAATCCTGATATGATCACTGTATCATTGTGCATTGCTGTATTTGCTTACTGAAGTTTTGAAGCCGCATGTTTGATCATGTAAGTCAATAAAACCATTACTTTTCTATTTTTACAGTCTTATGTTATATGTTCGTATCTAGGTTTCAAGAGTAGCCCTCTAGTTCGTATATTATCCATTGGAAACGCTCCCAGGGATCTGATGACCTATGAAGAATGTTTACGGCGCCAATTTGACTAGCTCCCTATTTTAAACTCCACCTGTATCATTTGGTGTAATTTAAGGGCCACATTTGGCAGTAGCTAAAGGTAATATTTAGCACGGTTGTAACTTCGAAGTGAAGCTTCTCTGATCAAATTGGTCATTTCACAAGGAAAGTCAATTCAGTAATTAACCTATTCTTATATCTCCCAACAAAGAGTAGTCCAAAAAACTATTCGCCACAGATTCTGCAAACCTATTCGCCCCACTGTCACATTTGAAATTCCCGGGAAACCATTTCCCGCGTAAAATATATTCAATCTGTCTTGATCTCGTATGAATTTCTGAAAAAATCTAAGGTGTTCCTAGTTACACTATTATGGCTTCGATAGAATATTAATATTTATCTCTCAGACCTAAAGACCAGAGAAGCCATATTTAAAAATAGAATATTAATTTATCTCTCAGACCTAAAGACCAGAGAAGCCATATTTAAAAATGAACTCCGTCGATTATGCAAATCAATTTCTCAGAAATGTAGTTCCCCTCTTTTCCTAGTCGATTATGCAATCAATTCCGAGAAATCTGTCCCCTTCGTGGATCAATACACTTAGAAACATCCCCTGATTGGCTTAGAAAGAGACACGTGATCCTGTCCCTTTAGTGGATCAATACACTAAGAAACATTCCCTGATTGACCTTAAAAAAGGTGTCATTGACCCGTTAGACTCGATTATAGATGGCACCAGCTGTGTTCGTCTTGTATGTAATTACCCCTTTCTACTAATAACTCCAGGATACCTGGTTCCACCTCAACGGAAAAATCCTCCTCTCCATAGAAATGTCCTCTGGAAAATTCAATCCTGGCGAAAATTTACCCCAGACAATTAACCTTAACATTTTCGAACGTAAAATTAAATCGGTAAAGAGAAAGCAAGACATATAGAGAAATTTCATATATGAATTCTGGCAAATTCACCCAGCGTAAAACTTTTTCTGAAAATTTCAGCCCCTGGAAACTATCCTCTCCATTGAAGATTCACCCAGCACAAAATTCGTCATCCCCTCCCCATCCGAAAAATGTATGCATACTTCCCAATAACAAATAAAACAGAGGGCGATTTTTATAACTAAAAAACCTTTCCCAGGGGGGTTGTAGGGGGTTATTTTATTTCCACAAACATAGTTATAGGGCCTTTCAACTAAGTTGAAGAAAAAAGCTGTCTCAAAACTTTGATCGGACGATTTTGGGAAAAAGGTGAAGTGGGAGGGGGCCTAGTTGCTCTACAATTCATTTTAGTAACTTAAAAAGGGCACCTGAACTTTTCATTCCCATCAGAATGAGCCTTATCCCGACTTTCTAGGCCCACTGGGTTGATATAATCGCCCCTGGGAAAAAAAACAACATAAAACAAATAAACCCGCATCCGTGAGTTATCTTCTGGTAAAAATTGCAAAATTCCACATTTTTGCAGATATGAGCTTGAAATATCTACAATAGGGTTCTTTGAGTAGCTGAATCTAATGAGTTATTTTCCTTAAAATTATATGACTTCAAGGGGGTCTTCCCCCTTTTTCCGAAAGTCAGATAAATTTTCTTAGGTTTTTAGCATTTGATGGGTAAGACTTAACTTAATGAAACTAATATATCTGGAATCAGCATAATAAGCCAATTCTTTTGATATTTCTATTGATATCAAAATTCCGTTTTTTAGATTTGTTGTTACTATTGAGCCAGGTTGCAGTAAGTAGGCTACAGTTCATAACAACGAACTTTTCGATTACCCATCAAAATCCAAACAGAGATCATTGAAATGTTGATCGTTTTTTCTGCGTTGCCAAAATTATTGTATCCTTAAAGCTTTACAGTTTCATGAAATGTAATTAAACAAACAGAAGAGGTTTTTTTCAACTAAAGTAAGGAGCAAGTTTAAAACTTAAAACAAATATAAATCACTCTGTATATAAAGGAGACTGCCCCTTTCTCGACACCTTGCTCATTAAAGAAATTTTTTAGTGCTTTGAAATTTTTATTTTTTCCAATTGCAAATTTTCTTAAGAAATTTGGAAAAAAGCCCAACTTCACAGTAAATAATTAGGAGCTAAGTAGGAGACAACCCCCTTCATACAAAGAATAATCCGTTCAAATAGGTTTTAAACATGTTCCTTGCTTTCAGTTGAAAAACACTTTTTATTTAACTTCTGATTGCTTTCCAAACCCAGGCCTAACCAAAATATAATTTGAGGTACTGGTACCTTAAATCCCTGGTCAATTGCTTTCAAAATGTGTAAATCAATAATTGTACGTTGATTAGTACTGTTCTACGTTTGAATTTGCAATTTCAGTTTTGGATAAAATTTCAATATACTTAAAAATTAGCGATGAATAGTAATTTTGGTGATAAGTCCTTGTTAATATTACTACTAAAGAATTTTGGTTGGATGAAAAGGAGTATTATTGTTTGTATGGATGGAAATTCTGTGAGACTTTTGATCTTCTACATAACTGAAGCCATTAAAACCTCTACAATAAGATTTTCTTATCCATAAATACATTACATATATATATTTTTTAAATAGATTGAAGTACTTCATATAAATGAAAAGAAAAATATTACCATGAAACCTAAGTTCCTAGCAGTATTTGCCACCCCGCAGAAATTTTATGGCGGGGCTGATGATGACCTGCCTTGCCTTTTTCACCTCTGCGCTGGTAAATATGGGAATGTAACATATCAGCTGTATAGAGAAACAATTTAATTAACTCCTACTCCCCCCCCCCTCGCTCAGCATTTATCTGCAGCCCCATGAAGATTAAGCAGTTTGTCCATTAAAATGTACTTTTGTAGGAATCTACCCTACCCCCACCTAAACAATGACTCACATCCCCCTCGTTATAGCTGATACGCAATTACAGATCACCAGATCACCAAACGTAGCATAATTTTATTATAAATAAAGCGAATCAACTATGTTGAATTCTGTACTACCACCGTATGGCACTGCTTTTTTGCAACTGGGCATCCTAAAACTTAGTTATGGATACTTTTAAATCAATTTGCTTCTCAGGATTTTAAACTGATTGTAAATTCGTCCTCTTCGGGGCAAAGTCGTAGTTAGGTGCCCTAAAGGACCAAAATTTTTTTAGCGTCTCCCCCCCCCCCATCGCCCTGGAAAATTTTCTGCCGGTGCCCTTGTGCTCCGGGCAATAATTTGATAGAAAGTTTAAAATAGTTCGAATTTTCTTGACAGGAGAATTGAAGATGGCGTTTTGGTTCGCACTGTCCGTATTTTAACAATAGGAGTTAAATTTTCTTTCCTTGTAGAAGAATCACCAATGAATTTAAAAGGATTTATGGTAATTTTGTTACAAAAATTCAAATGCAGGTCAAGCTAAGCTTAATTGGGTACGCAAAAGCTTTCTCTAGATGAAGGAGACGCTCTGTGTCATTCTAAAAAGGTGGCAAAGGGCTCAGAATTTAAATTTATAGGCCGTATAAGGTAAAGATTCTTAGCTCTATAGCGTAGCAGAGAGTCCAATAAAAGAATTTGTATTCAATATCTTATCCTTAGAATTAGGCGTGGAAACCTAATAAAAAAATCTTAAAATTTTAGAAGAAGTGTTCAATTATATAGAAACGTTTTAAAACCGCCAAAAACGTAAGAAACAAATTTGTAACATTCGCTAGTGGAATCCAATTTATAACTGAAATAAAAACGGGAGAAAAGGCTGATAGTCTCAACTTTGGTTCAAAGTTTTTACATCAAACTTTGCACTGGTTTAGTTAGCGGCTTATTGACATTTTCCTTTTTATTGTGGCGGTTTTTGTTTATTTGATTTTTTCTTCATTTTGTTTTTTCTGTCCTTTTTGTTCTTTCTTCTTTTGTTTTTGCTTTTTTGTTTTTATTCCACCCTTCACTCTCGGTTATAGAGCCTCGGTGAAGGGGGGGGGGGGTGTTTGACGTTGAATTTGAAGTTATTGTTTATTGC
>JAQQPU010001387.1:51120-72929 GCA_029168905.1 Artemia sp. Kazakhstan ARC1039 | reverse complement strand
AGTTATTGTTTATTGCTGTTTGTTGACTATACTTCAATAGATGTAGGTTATTCTCAATGAACACAAGGGTGGTTAAATTTAACTTGACAGTATTTTTAAAGAACTTAAAGACTTTAGCGTAAAGAGCGAGACATGAGTAAGGGTACTCATGTCTCGGGTTCATGTCATGTTCTAGTAAAAACGGGAGAAAAGGCTGAAAGTCTCAACTTTGGTTCAAAGTTTTTACATCAAACTTTGTACTGGTTTAGTTAACGGCTGATTGACATTTTTCTTTTTATTGTGGCGGTTTTTGTTTATTTGTTTTTTTCTTCATTTTGTTTTTCTCTCCTTTTTGTTCTTTCTTCTTTTGTTTATGCTTTTTTGTATTTTTCTTCTGCCCTTCACCCCCGGTTATAGAGCCTCGGTGAAGGGGGGGGGGGGGTGTTTGACGTTGAATTTGAAGTTATTGTTTATTGCTGTTTGTTGACTATACTTCAATAGATGTAGGCTATTCTCAATGAACACAAGGGTCGTTAAATTTAACTTGACAGTATTTTTAAAAAACTTAAAATACTGTAGCCTAGACTTTAGCGTAAAGAGCGATACTTGAGTAAGGTTCCGCTCCCTTTATTTACGGAATAATTTATGTTCGTTTTAAGCTCTAATGTTACTCCTTACTTTTAGTTGAAAAAAACTGGTTTTTTTAAATTACTAAGAAATAGAAGCCTTTTTTTGCAAATCAATAATAGCAAATGGAGATAAATGCCCGAATTTGTTTTGCAAGTATGAGCAGAAAAAATGAAAACTTAGAATTCAATTAGTACTAACAAACTTAAGACAAAAAATAGAAAAAATTAGTAATTTATTTAACCTCATATGTTTCAATAAAGAGCCGATGTGCAAAAATATGGTAAATGGCTACTAATAAACAATCATAATTCCTTTTCAAAAAGTTAGTTTGACAACCTTATGCCAAGAGCCTTGGCACTAAAAATAAGGCCTTATTGAGTGGTATTGCATCAAAAATAGTTCGTGGAATTAGAGTTATATAGAATAATAGCACCACAATAAGATAAAACAATGCTTCCAAGCTCAGTTCCAAAAGTCTATCACAAATTTTAGTAGAACCTAGTTTGTTGTCTTTTTGTTTAAAGTAGCGTGAAAGTCAATGAGGTAAAGAACAGAATGATCAGAACAGATTTTCAGCTTAACGTCAAGGACAGCACGCTATCGAAGACCTTACCGGTGACAATTCTTCCAGGAATAAATACTAAATTTCACGTTAAAATATGTACAAATACTTTTAGAATTACCAGTTTTTTTGCTCTCTACTCAATTAAATATCGTTCCATACTGTAATCTATTCCAAAGATATTTCATTATTACAGCATGCCCAATTTCTAACAACGATTTTTACTAAGCTTCAAACTTTTGGTTTTACTTTTCAAGGTTTTTAAATTGTTATAATCCCTTTTAAAATATATACAAATATTTTGGCAATTACCAGTTTTTTGCTCTTTACGTAATTAAATGCTTTATAATACTAAAGTCTATTCAAAGATATTTGATTATTACAGCATGCCGATTTCTAATAAAGATTTCTACTAAGCTTCAATTTTTTTGTTTTATTTTAAAGCCTTTTGAATTGTTGTAATCCCTTGTATATTTTTGGCATTTACCAGTTTCTTGCTTTTTAAGCAATTAAATGTTTCTTCATACTGCAGTCTATTCAAAGATATTTGATTATTATAGCAAGTCAGATTTCTAAAAACGATTTCTACTAAGCTTTTGCTTTTTCCGCAATTTAATGTCTTTTCATACTGAGGTCTATTCAAAGATATTTGATTATTACAGCAAGTCTGATTTCTAACAACAATTTCTACTAAGATTCAAACTTTTGGTTTTCTATTTTAAGGTTTTGAAATTGTTTTAATCCCTTGTCAAAATATATACAAATATTTTTGCAATTACCAATTTTTTGCTCTTTAAGCAATTTAATGTACTTCTCCATGCATAAAATCTTCAGTTTTTCCTCATAAGTGTTACGCCGCCGGGCCCTGGCACTCGACACGTGGCAGGCCTCTATATATAGATTCTCAATGTTGCTTGTCTTCTAAACGCAGACAATTTGAGCCTTTTCTTGATTTCATGACGTCCAAATGGACCTTAAATTAGAATTGGTGACTTTGTAAAATTACATTTTTTTATTGGACCTTTAACTTTTACCTCGGCTTGTCTTTTGTCATTGTAAAAGACAGTTGGTGTCCCACCGGGTGGTGGGACAAAGGCTTTTTTCTTCCAACGATTTATCTAGTCCAGGTTGTTGATTTTCAAAAGTGTGGAAGGCATTGACTACCACCTTTGTTTCTTTTAATTGTTTAGGTGGAGGGACAAACATTTCTACTTTTTCCTTGGCTTGTCTTTTGTCATTATGAAAGACATATTGCCGAACTTTTGTTTCTTTTAATTGTTCAGGTGGTTGGACAAACACTTCTATTTCTTCTAACGATTTATCTATTCCATATTTTGATTTTCAAAGGTATGTCATGCATTGATGACCTTAACCATGTCATAATCCACACCCAATCATCATCGCTATACCAGTTTTTTGTTCTTTAGGCAATTTAATGTCTTTTCATACTGAATCTATTCAAAAATTTTGATTATTGCAGCAAGTCCGATTTTTATAACGATTTCTACTAAGCTTCATCTTTTGGTTTTCTTTTTTAGGTTTTGAAATTATTATAATTCCTTATAAAAATATATTCAAATATTTTTGCAATTACCAATTTTTTTGCTCTTTTATGCAATTTTATGTACTTCGCCATACCTGAAAATCTTCTATTTTTCCTTATAAGTGTGACAAGTGTGGCAATGTCATTGCAATACTGATGCATATAAAAATGATTTCACTTACATATATAGTTTTTTTTCCAAAATTAGGGCTCTTAACGAATTTTCTCAAACTTCTGCCCTATCTAAATTGTTTTTTTAGGCCAGAATATACCACATCAGTTTCATTGAAAACGAGAAATTAAACAGCTCTCTACGAGGTTCCAGTGCAAAGCTATCTGAGGAGAAAGAGAGAGAAAAAAGATGCCGTTTACGCAGGATATCGTGGTTCCAGCCACTTTTTTTTATTTTCAAGCCAAGTAACCCCCTTCTCAAGCCCACCTTTCCCCAAACGCATCCAATCAAAATTTAGAGATATCCGTTTTGTTCAACGTAGTTGAAGGTTCTGAAAACTATGTCTTGGAGGATTGCGACCCCCCCCACACACACACACACAGCCCTCGGGGCAAGGGCTGTAAGTTATGCCATGGGGGCATATAAGGTTTTTATAGAAAGCGTTGTCGTTGAAACTTCAAAAAGGGCTCATTCGATTGAAGCGGATATTGCCCTAAATTGAAGTGGCTAGTGCCCTGTTTAATAGTCGAAAGTGATTGGAGGGCAACTAACACCCTTTCCATGCCCACCATTTCCCCAAACACATCTAATGAAAACTTTGAGATAGCCATTTTGTTCAACGCAGTTGAAAGTTCTGGAAAATATACCATTGAGCAAGACACTCCCTCCACAGTCTTCAGGGCAAGGGGTTATAAGTTTTGCCCTGGGGACATTTGAGGTTTTTATTGAAATCTTTGTCCTAGAAATTTGAAAAATGGCTCATTCGATTGGAAATTCAAAGGGCTAGTGCCCTTTTATTAGTCGAAAGTGATTTGAGGGTAATTAACCCCCTTTCACGCTAACCCCATTATTTCCTCGCCATTTCCCCAAACACATACAATCAACATTTGGAGATAGTCATTTTGTTCAACGTAGTTGAAAGTTTTGGAAATTAGGTCTTTTAGGATGACAACCACCCCAAACCCCTCAGGGTAAGGGTTGTAAGTTGTGCCCTGGGGGCATATAAGGTTTTATAGAAAGTGTTTTCGTAGAAAGTTCAAAAAGGGCTCATTAGGTTGGAAATTGAAAGGGCTAGTGCCCTGTTTAATAGTCGAAAGTGATTGGAGAGCAACTAGCCCCCCTCTCACACCCGCCATTTCCCCAAACATATCCAATTAAAATTTTGAGATAGGTATTTTGTTCAACGTAATTGAAAATTCTGGAAATTATATCTTTGAGGATGAAAATCCCCCTACAGCCCTCAGGGCAAGGGTTGTAAGTTATGGCCTGAGGGCATATAAGGTTTTTTTTTATAGAAAACGTTGTCGTAAAACTTCAAAAAGGGATCATTCGATTGGAAATTTAAAGAGCTAGTGGCCTTTTTAATAATTGAAAGTAACTAGATGGCAAGTAACCCCCCTCTCACGCCTACCATTTCCCAAAACAAATGGGATCAAAATTTTGAGATATTTATTTTGTTCAACATAGTTAAAAGTTCTGGAAATTAGGTCCTTATGAAATTAGGATTATAACCGACACAGCCCTCAGGGCAAGGGTTTTAAGTTATGCCCTGGGTTCATATAAGGTTTTTATAGAACGTGTTTTCGTAGAGACTTCAAAAAACGCTCCTTCGATTTGAAATTGATAGGGCTAATGCCCTTTTTAATAGTCTAAACACTCCTCTCACGCCCACCATTTCCCCAAACACATCCAATCAAAATTTGAGATAACCATTTTGTTTAACGTAGATGAAAGTTCTGGAAATTAGGTTCTTTAGCATGATAACCTCCTTCCTCCCCTTCCCACAGCCTTCATTGCAATGGTTGTAAGGTATTTCCTGGGGGCATATAAGGTTTTTTTTATAGAAAATTTTGTCGTAGAAACTTCAAAAAAGGCTCTTTCAATTGAAAGTTGAAAGGGCTAGTGCCCTTTTTAATAGGCTAGTCAAAACTGATTGGAGGGGCAACCCCTCTCACGCCCACCATTTCCCCAAACCAATCCAATCAAAAATTTGAGATAGCCATTTTTTTAACGTAGTTGAAAGTTTTGGATGTTATGTCATTGAGGATGATAACCCCCCCCCCCCCGGGAGGGTTGTAACCCCACATCAGACCCCTTGGAAGGGTTGTAAGTTATGCCCTGGGGGCATATAAGGTTTTTATAGAGAGCGTTGTCATAGAAACTTTGAAAACTTCGAAGGGATAGTGCCCTTTTTAATAGTTAAAAGTAATTGGAGGAAAACTAACACCCCTCCTACGCCCAGCATTTCTCCAAAAACATCCAATAAAAATTTGGAGATAAGCATTTTGTTCTATGTAGTTGTAAAGTCTGGAAATTATGTCTTTGAGGATGACACTCCCCCCACAGCCCTCAGCGCAAGGTTTGTAAGTTATGCCCTGGGGGCATAGATACAACATTTTGAAATGGCCATCTTGTTCAACGTATTTGAAAGGTCTGGAAATCATGTCTTTGAGGATGACAACCCTCCCCCCATAGCCCTCAGGACAAGAATCGTAAGTTACGCCCTTGGGGCATATGACGTTTTTTAGAGTTTTGTCTTAGAAGCTTCAAAAAGGGCTCATTCCATTAGAAATTGGGAGGACTAGTGCCTTTTTTATTAGTCGAAAGTGATCAGAGGGCAAATGTCTCCCTCCACGCCTATCATTTCCTCAAACACTTCCAATCAAAATTTTTATATAGCCATTTTGTTAAGCCCATCAGAAAGGTCTGGAAATTGTGTCTTTGAGGGTAACAAATCCCCCCAGCCTTCAGGGCAAGGGTTGTCAGTTATGCCCTCGAGACATATAGGGTTTTTGTAGAAAGTATGGTCATATAAACTTCAAAGAGGGCTCATTGGATTGGTAATCAGACACTCTAGTGCTCTTTCTAAGAGTCGAGGTGATCAGAGGGCAACCACCCTCTCTCCCCTACACACACGTTATGTTGTCTCGAAATACGTCTAATAGAAGTTTTGAGATAGCCATTATATTCAAAATAGTCTAAATATCACATAACAGGAATTTTGGTGTTGAAACAAACCCCAGAGATTAGGGGCAAGGGTTGTAGGTTATACCCAGGATGCATTAAAGGTCCTTATAAAAGGGATGATTGTTCAACTTCAGAAGAGGCTCAGTCTTTCTCCCTGAAAAAGACTATGTCAATATAAAACGAACCGTTTTTGTTCATTTTTAGTCTTTCTCCCTGAAAAAGACTATGTCAATATAAAACGAAAAGAAATTGGTCAAGTAAACTTTTTGCACAAAATAAGTTTTTCAAACAAAAGTAAGGAACTCCATTAAGCCAAAAATGAACAAAAATAGAATAAAATAATCTACCAATCATACAACTACCACAAATCACTATCAATAAATAAATGAAACCCAAAACAATCAGAAATTAAAATAAGTGAAACTCAAAACGAGCAGAAATTAATCTGAGTAGGGTTCTAAGCCCTATGCATTCTACAAGCCAGAATATAATTTGTACTCTACTAAAAAAATTCTTTTAAATGTTTTCACTTTTATAACTTCAAGAAATCAAAAATTAATTAGTATTTTAAGGAATAAATATCAGCATATGTATATTAAACTGACAATGCACTTTTTTTCAATAAATTCATTTGAATTTTTTTCAGTAAAGTACAAATTATATTCTGGGTTTTAGTAAGCATAGGGAATTTTTTGTCCCACCTCCTGAACAATTAAAACAAAACAAAGGTTCGAAGATATGTCTTTCATTAATCAAAAGACAAGCCAAGGCAAAAGAAAAAGTTTTTGTCCCACCACCTGAATAATTAAAAGAAACAAAGGCTCGGCGACACGTCTTTCATAATGACAAAATACAAGCCAAAGCAAAAGAAGAATGTCACCTCTTCTTGACGTCATAACTTCACCACAGGTTCTTTACAACCACCCTTGGAAAATACAAATGTTCCAACAGTTAGTGGTAATGAACTGGTAAGAGCGTTCGTCTCAATAGTAACCGAAACTCTAAAGAACGGAATTTTAATATTAAGAGATACATCAAAAGAATCGAATTTTTATGCTGATTTTAAATATTTAAGCTTCATCCATCGTTACCAGCCTGAGAAAATTTACCCTATTTTCGAAATATGGGAAAAACACCCCCTATAAATCATAGAATCATAAGGAAAATCAGATCATTAGATTCAGCGTATCAGTGAACCTTACTGTAGAGGTTTCAAGCTCTTGTCTGCAATTGTATTCTTTGCCAGAAGAAAGATCACGGATGCGTGTTTATTTGTTTTTTTAACCAGGGTGATTGTATCGACCCAGTGGTCCTAGAATGTTGCAAAGGGGCTCATTCAAACACAAATTAAAAGTTCTAGTGCATTTTTTAATCAAAAAATGATCAAAGTGATCGCAAAATGATCGCAGTTCTGATGTTAGACATCAGCACTGTTTTTGTTTTTCATCTCTACTAGCACAGTCTATACTTTCCTAAAAATATATATCCTAAAACAGAAAACGAAACATGTTTTTGTTCTTATCCTAGCCTTTTTTCCAGTTTTTCTTAAAACTACAACAGAAACGTGCCACCTAATTTTGTTTTTGGCACTTTTTGTTTTTAAAAACGTTAGGTCTTAAAATTAGGTAGACAAGTTGTTTTCTTAGCAAAATAATAATCCTGAACTTAAACAAATGCGGCTAAAGACAGCAATCGGGACTTATTTCTCGCCTGTGCTTTTGGCAAAATAGCGTGTATATTTTTGCTTATCTCTGAAGGAAGATCTTTTTATTAAATTAAATAAAAAAACAAGTTTTTTAAACTGAAAGTAAGGAGCGACATTAAAACTTAAAACGAACAGAAATTATTCCGTATATGAAAGGGGCTGTCCCCTCCTCAACGCCTCGCTCTTTACGCTAAAGTTTTTTATTGTTTTAAAAAATAAAGTTGTGAGACAGAGTCAATTGGGTCTATACGATCACCCCTGGGAAAAAAAAATAATAAACACGCATCCTTGATCTTTCTTCTGGCAAAAAATGCAAAATTCCACCTTTTTTGTAGATAGATAGATAGATAGATATTTATTGCAACAAAAGCCTTATCGGGCCATGGCAAAATAACAAAACAAAAATAAATACAAAAAAAAGGCACACAATAAATTACTCACAATTCATCAAAAAAGTTTCTCTATGTGCCATACCCACTCTTACAAATTTACCCAACCTTCTAAAATCATCAAAATTTCTACTTTTTAAAATTTTTTCAAGCCAATCCACCCCTCCAAAATCTGTTGAAAACACTTCCCTCCTCAAATTTCTTAACTCCTGGCATGTACCCATAAAATGAATAAGATCTTCCTCCTCTCCACACATAGGACACTGGTAAGGACCATTTTTAATCCTATAATTCCCAATATATTTCCTCCTTTCTCCAATACCCAAAAAATTACCACGAACCGAAATTACCAATCTTAAATCCTCACTACTCATCCCCGCTTTAAAGTAAACTTCCTCCTCCCAAACCTCCTTTGCCAGCCCATACAGCCCCAGGGACGCCGAAGATGATTTCTGATTCTGCCACCTTTGAATTTCCTGCTCTATTAGTCTATCCTTTACTTTTTTTGCAACTAGCCCCACTTCCACACCTAGCCCCTTCCCCTCATTCCAATACTCACTAAAACCACAACTATCAATAGTCTCTTTAACCCGGTTTGGCCAAGAACTTTTCCTGCCATCTACTAGCATCTCCTCATATGCATTCTTTACTAACCTCCTACTAGGCAGATTTATAATCCTTTCCCAATAATTTACTATCCGCACTAACCTTCCCACCCTTAATGATAACAAACCTAAATCACCTTTTAATACTACATGATTAAACTTATCACTAACCCCCATTAACCGCTTAAAATACATCAACTGTAACCGGTCTACCTTATCAGCCTTCTCCATACCCCACACCTCTGCTGCAAAAGACATTACGGAAGCTAGCTTAGTCTGGAATATCCTTTTCTGAAGCCTAAGGCCTGTCAGGCCTACTTTCAAAACACTACTCTTTAAAACTAGCCATATAGCCCTAAGACCTTTACTAGCTACATAATCAATTTGCCCTTTCCACCTACCATTTGAAGTAAACTTGCATCCTAAATAAACAAAATCTTCAGCTACTTTAAGCACTTCTTCTCCTACACTAAACCTTTCCTCTATATTTCCATGTTGTCGAAATACCATAACTACTGACTTTATGACATTTAGGACCAAACGCTTCTCATCTAGGTATGAGGACACCATTCCTAGCAGTTTTTGAAGGTCAGGCCCATCTTTAGCCACCAATACTATATCATCCGCAAATAACAGAGCGAACACCTGCATTGCAGACAGATTTAGAGTTGGGGCTCCCTGCCCTAGCATATATTCTTCTATATCATTAAGATACAGGGAAAACAACCTAGGTGAAATTGCACAACCTTGTTTAACCCCTAACTTACTGACAATTGCCCTAGAGTAAGACTTTCCTACCTTAAATACCATTCTAACAACCAAATACATTCTAACAACCAATCCTACAAAACGTCTCGGCAGCCCTAACTTTATAAGTCCTTCTACTAACAATTCTTGTGAAACTTCATCGAACGCACCTCGCAGGTCCAAAAACGCTGCGTATAGCCTACCATCCCTTTTCCTCATATACTTCCTAATAAGCCCATACACAATAAATATCTGATCTACCCCACTATAATCCTCTCGAAACCCTGCCTGAATTTCTATTAACTTATTTGATTCTTTAAGCCAACTATCTAATCTAGCCACTAACACTTTACAAAATAATTTACTAAGGCTATTTCCTAAATGAATCCCTCTATAATTCTTATGCAATGCTCGGTCTCCCTTTTAAAAAAGTGGTAAAACTTTTGAAATATTCCACTGTTGAGGCCAATCCAACTTGCTAAGGACACTTGAAAATAACGTTGATAACAAAGGCAACAAATATACCCTAGACCACTTCCAGAGCCTTGTTGGGATGCCATCAACTCCTGGTGCTGAGGTTCCTCTCATCTTCTTTAGCGAATTCCATATTTCCTCACCTGTGAAAGGCTGCAGTAGTTTGTAATCTTCTTCCTTTAGAGGGAATTCCGCAAGGTTTTCGCCGACCACCCACCGACTCAGGCTATCCGTTTCCTCTCTTTCTGTCATCTTGCTTTCGATGAATTCTGGCCAACTTTCCGCCGGCGGGATACTCGTCTTGTCAGAAGCGTTTGTCACTGATTTTTTTTATTATTTTCCAAAACTCATTCTTGTTACTATTCCTAAATTCCCTTTTCATTCTCTCTGCTTCCACCTCTTGAAATTTATACTTCTTCACTTTTAACAGTTTCTTATACTCTTTTCTTCGGCTTTTATACATATTATAAAGATATTCCCTCTCCTCATATGAATATTGTCTCAGTAGCTCCAATGTTTGCACCAACTCTGATTTTTTCTCTGCGCATTCACCATTAAAAAAACATTTAACTTCCGTGGTTGTTTCTGAGCTGTAACACCTACTTCATACAAACTATCAACTAATACCTTTAATGACTCTTCTATTTTTCCATCATTTGCCAATATTTCTCCCTTCTCTAGTCCTGCCTGAAATTCATCTCCTAACAGTTTAACCTTAACCTTCTCTTCTTCCTGTGATTCCAGCCTCAATGGATCTCTAACTTCAAATTTTTCTTCTAATACCTTGCTCCTAAAACCCCCCAATGACCTTTTTAATGCCCTCTTTTTTAACACTTTCAAAGACAACCTAATCGGTAGGTGATCAGAACCCAAAACCGGGACCACCCCTAAACAAGCACAATCCAGCCAAAGAGACTTATTTACAGCTATATAATCTACTACACTTGGATACTTCCCAAAAAAACAAGTAAACTCTCCCCGCTCTTTATCCTCCCCGATCCTCCCGTTAACTATAATTAAATTTTCCTTACCACAAATTTCCAAAAGTTTACTTCCCCACCTATTTTTTCGGCGATGGTCCTTACTAGTCCTTGGAGGGATCTCATCCATTTCTTCATCACCCATTCCATCAAGACGAGATTCCGAGTGGGTATGGTTTTCAAATTGGCAAGACCATGGCTCTTGCAACTCCCCAGTGTATGCATTGAAATCTCCTAAAAGAATAAAGCCATCGGCAGGAAACTTTTTTCAAAAAAATATGCAACTCTTTTTGAAATATCTCCCATGTATCCTTTTCTGAAAAAGAACTACTTTCTGGAGGGATATACACAGAACAAAACACATGACTTCTTTTCCCCCGTGAAATTCTTACCCAAACTAAGTTACAAGACTCACTTTTTAGCCGGATCACATCATTAGATGACAAAAAAACATCTGAAACAAACAACGATACACCTCCATAATAACGACCATTTCTCGACATTTTACGATTTGCACTAAAACAACTATAATGCTTAACTATATATTTTCTCCAGACCATGTTTCTACAAGAGAAATAACTTGAGGACTACAAGCTTCAACCAGGTCCTTAAACTTATTTTGCGTGAACCCCTGTATGTTCCAATGTGACACATTTAATAGAGAATTTTCACCATGGCCCAAATTTCCCTATACCGCCTCATTTCCCATCGTCGGTTCTTGCTGTCTTGGGCGGAAAAGTTTTTTTGGTACTATCGCCCTCTTAGCGTCATCATCACCCGAGTTTACTCTGACACTATACTCTGCGGGTCTTGGGCGGTTTACCCTCATTGGTTCGTTGTTATCAGGACTAATAATTTCCGCATTCGAGCGTTTCGCGGGATTACGCTGCTTTAGTGCTGGGATAGCTTGCGATCCCCCTGCAGCTGGGGTTTCTGTTAAAGACATCACCAAATTACGATCTTCGTCCCCCATTCCAGAGGTCGCGGAACTAAAATATAGAACCGTTGCCGAAGATTCAGATCTAGTCCTAGCATTAGACGGATATGCCAAGCTACCGTCGTCTTCAGGGGGCATGTTGCTATAGATTTCCCGACCGACCATGCCCGTATCTGGCGTTGGCGCCGAGTGTAAACTATTCTGGGGGGGAGGGGGTTCAGCTTGCTTTCTACTAGGAGGGTTTACACTGTCATGAGCGGTGTTACGTTTTTATTCTTCAACAAAGCCGCTTGTGTAATTATACATGAAAACCTGGTTACCGATGAACAACTTAAGTCCTCGTAATTTCACATCAACAAAACCCTCAGTCTTTGCATCTTCTAAAGTCTCTTTCAGTTTTTTTTCTGGCAATCAACTCACGTTCCGTGTAATCAGGACTAATTGATAATCCCAGCCTTCACAAAAGAAAACCTGATTTTAATACATAGTCCCGCCCTGCAACACTTGCAAATTTGATCACTACAGGACGGACGCTCATTAAACTTTTAAGTCTGAAAGCGTCACGCACATCAAAAAGACGGAGATTTAAATTCGGAATTCCCGCATTCAAAGCACTGACAACATCTTCCAGAAGTGAGCGCCCCCTATGCTGCGGCGAAAAGTTATAAAGCACTACGTTTCCTCGCTTCATGTCAGTTTCTAAATACTGAATTTTTCTCAGTGCTAATCCAACTTCGTCCCGTACATTTGACACATCTCTGCGAACCGACTGCGATTCCCTTTGAATATTCTGGACTAACGACGCAACATTTTCAAATTTATTTCCCAACTCAGCCACATCCGACGTCATTGAATTGACCTGCCTTGACATCGGGTCAATAATATCCAACTTCAAATTAATTGCTTGAATTTACGTTAATAATGCATTAATATTATCTTCCATTTTAAATCAGAAATGAAGATCAAAAATGAAAAAGACTTATCTTTACGTGAGGGCTGTGCCCCACGGGTGCTTCCGTAACCGGCCAAACTTGCAAGGCACAACCCAGCCTAAATTTCGCTCGGATAGGAGCTTGAAACCTCTACAGTAGGGTTCTCTGATACGCTGAATATGATGGTGTGATTTTCACTAAGGTTCTATAACTTTTAGGGGGTCTTTCCCCTTTTTTTTGAAAATCAGCCAAATTTTCTCAGGCGCGTAACTTTGGATAGGTAGCACTAAACTTGACGAAAGTTATATATTTGAAATCAGCATTGAAATCTGATTCTTTTGATGTATCAAAAACCCGTTTTCTAGAGTTTCGGTTACCATTGAGCTGGGTCGCTCCTTACTTACAGTTCGTTACCACGAACAGTTTGATACTTGAAAACAAGCTAACTATTGTCAAGTCACTAAGATAACTATTGTACGATCAGTAGGAGTATACCTAACATTATCTCCATCATTTCCGAAAAAAAAATTAGTTATCTTTACTCTTTCTTTGGTTGGGAATTTATGCATATGGGAATTTCCATTGATATAGCTTTACAATCCTGAAAAGAAAAAAGAAAAAATAATCGACTGAAAAAAAGATTATCCATTTCGAAATGGTAAAGTGAATTATGCACGACCATGTATTAGATTGAATCATAAACAGCGTAATAGTGCTACCAAAGTAAAGAATTAAGTGGGCTCCCATCGATTTACAGATTTTTCATTTTTCGTCGTTTTTTTCCAGACCACTTCGTACGGAAGTAATCGTCTTAATAATCTTGTAAAGAGCTCATTAAATCCAAAAGTGAAAATTATAGTGCTGTTTTTAAGAGTCAATTGTTACTAGAGGGCAACCAGCCCCCTCGCGTGCCGTGCGTTTCCCTTTTAGCTAGCTTCTCACCAAAGACATCCGACTAAAATTTTTAGATAGCTAATTTGTTCAAAATGGTTGAAAGTTCAAATAACTGTGTCTCCGGGAATGACATGTCCCACTCAACCCTTAAGGTAAGGGTTGTAAGCTATGCAAATTGCCCATTGTTTATATATAATTTTCATCATAGAAAGTGCAATAGCTCTGCCTAAGTAAAGAACAATGTTGGCACAATGTATTATTTTTTTTTGTTTCTTTTAGACCAGGGTACTTCATATTGAAATAGCTATACTAGAAACTTTGAAAATGGCTGATTCGATTGGAAATTGGAAGGGCTGGTGCACTTTTTAATAGCCGAAAAAGATTGGAAGGCAACTAACACCTCTTCCACGCCCACCATTTACCCAAACACATCCAGTCAAAATTTTGAGATAGCCATTTTGTTCAACGAAAGATCAGTTGAAAGATCTGGAAATTATGTCTTTGAGGAAGACACCCCCCCCCAAGGTCCTCAGAGCAAGGGTTGTAAGTTATACTCTGTGGGCATATAAGTTTTTTATAGAAAGCTTTGTCGTAAAAACTTCAAAAAGGGCTCATTGGAATGGAAATTCAAAGGGCTACTGCCCTTTTTATAGTCAAAAGTGATTGGAGGGCAACTAACCCCCCTCTCACGCCCACCATTTTCCCAAAGACAGTCAATTAAAATTTTTAGATAGACATTTTGTTCAACCTAGTTGAAAGTTCTGGAAATTAATTCATTAAGGATGACACCCCCCCCCAAAGCCCTCAGGGCAAAGGTCGTAAGTTATGCCGTAGGGGCATATAAGGTTTTTATAGAAAGTTGCTGCATAAATCATAGGCAGCGCGATCGCGCTGCATAGTAAAGAACGGGGACAATCGAGAACGAGACCAGAAACGGAACTAAGTAAAGAGGAGGACACTCCCACACAACCCTCAGGGCAAGGGTTTTAAGTTATGCCCTGGGGGCATATAAGAACGATGTTGGCACAATTTATTATTTATTAGAAACTTCAAAAAGGGCTCATTCAATTGAAAATTAAAAAAGCTAATGCCCTTTTTAATAGTTGAAAGTGATTGGAGGGCAACTAACCCCCCTCTCACGCCCACCATTTCCCCAAACACATCCAATCGAAATTTTGAGAAAGACATGTTGTTCAACGTAGTTGAAAGGCCTGAAATTAGGTCTTTAAGGATGATAACCCCCCTCCCCCTAGCCCTCAGGGCAAGGGTTGTATGTTGTGCCCTGGGGGCATATAAGGGGTTTATAAGAGGCGTTGTCGTAAAAATTTCAAAAAGGGTCCATTTGATTGGAACTTGAAAAAGAAAATGCTCTTTTTAATAGATGAAAGTGATTGAAGGGAACTAACCTCCCTCACTTGCCCACCATCTTCCCAAACACATGCATTCAAAATTTTTAAAATTCCAGTTTGTTCAACGTAGTTGAAAGTTCTGGAAATTTGGTCTTTGAGGAGGACAACCCCTCAGGATAAATTCTTTTAAATGTTTTATTTTTATAGCGTTAAGAAATCCAAAATTAATTAGGATTTTAAGGATTAAATATCAGCATATGTATATTAAACTGACAATGCATATTTTTTCCAGTAAATTCATTTGAATTCTTTTCAGTAAAGTACAAATTATATTCTGGCTTTTGAAAGAATAGGGTTTAGAACCCTACTCATATTAATCTCTGCTCGTTTTGAGTTTGACTCTGTTATTTATTTTAATTTCTGTTTGTTTTGGGTTTCATTTATTTATTGATACTGATTTGTGGTAGGCGTACGCTTGGTTGATTATTTGTTTCTGTTTTGTTCATTGTTAGTCTTTCTCCCTGAAAAAGACTATGTCAATATAAAACGAACAGAAATTAGTAAAAAAAAAACTTTTTGCACAAAATAAGTTTTTCAAAAAAAAGTAAAGAACTCCATTAAACCAAAAATGAATAAAAATAGAATCAAATAACCTACCGAGCATACAACTACCACAAATTAGTATCAATATATAAATGAAACCCAAAACAATCAGAAATTAAAATAAGTGAAACTCAAAACAAGCAGAAATTAATCTGAGTAGGGTTCTAAGCCCTATGCTTTCTAAAAGCCAGAATATAATTTGTACTTTATTGAAAAGTTCTTTTAAATGTTTTCACTATTATAACTTTAAGAAATCCAAAATTAATTAGTATTTTAAGAAATAAATATCAGCATATGTATATTAAACTGACAATGCACATTTTTTCAGTAAATTCATTTGAGTTTTTTTTTCAGTAAAGTAAAAATTATAATCCGGGTCTTAGTAAGCATAGGGAAGTTTTTGTCCCACCTCCTGAACAGTTAAAAAAAAACAAAGGTTCGGGGATATGTCTTTCATAATTCAAAAGACAAGTCCAAGCAAAAGAAAAAGTTTTTGTCCCACCACCTGAATTATTAAAAGAAACAAAGGCTCGGCGATACGTCTTTCATAATGACGAAATACAAGCCAAGGCAAAAGAAGAATGTCACCTCTTCTTGACGTCATAACGTCACCACAGGTTCTTTACAACCACCCTTGGAAAATACAAATGTTCAAACAGTTAGTGGTAACGAACTGGTAAGAGCGTTCGTCTCAATAGTAAACAAAACTCTAAAGAACGGAATTTTAATATAAATCGATACGTCAAAAGAATCGAATTTATATGCTGATTTTAAATATGTAAGCTTCATCCATCGCTACGAGCCTGAGAAAATTTGCCCTATGTTCGAAAAAAGGGAAAAACACCCCCTAAGAATCATAGAATCGTAAGGAAAATCAGATCATTAGATTCAGAGTATCAGAGAACCTTACTGTAGAAGTTTCAAGCTTTTGTCTGCAAAAATGTGGCATTATGTATTCTTTGCCAGAAGAAAGATCACGGATGCGTGTTTATTTGTTATTTTTTTTTCACCAGGGGTGATTGTATCGACCCAGTTGTCCGAGAATGTTGCAAAGGGGCTCATTCAAACATAAAATAAAAGTTCTAGTGGTTTTTATAATAAAAAAAAAATAAATAGATTTTTCAAAAAAACTGCATTTTTGATGTCTTTTCATACTGCAGTCTTTTCTAAGATGTTTGATTTTTGAAGCAATCAAACAGTTCGTCGTAACAAACTGTATAGTAAGAGCGACTCGTCTCATATAGTAACCGAAACTCTAGAAAACGGAATTTTGACACCAATAGATAAATCAAAAGAATCGGGTTTTTATGGTGATTTTAAATATGCAAGTTTTAACAAGTTTAGTCTTAGCCATCAAAAGTTACGAGCCAGAGAAAATTTGCCTTATTTTTAGAAAAAGGGGAAAACACAAAAACATGGTTTGTCCTCACTTCTGGGTCACTAATGTTATTATGTAAACAGCAAAATATTTATGATATCTGAGCCATAATTTGAATCTTTCAATTCAAACTAGAAAAATACATGAAAATTTTAAAATTAGTTTTATTTTTTGTTAGATTTTAATTACCCCACTTCCCGACTTAACATGCATTTCCATACAAAAAATTCAGTTGTTTTTATTATAGTTTTCAGTCCAGAATCGCTAAATATATTATGTAAACTCAAAAATATTTATGATATCTGAGCAATAATTTTAAAATTTGATTTAAACTAGAAAAATACCTGAAAATTTTAAAATTAGTTTTATTTTTGGTTAGGTTTTTGGTACTGGATATGTAAGTTGAATAACGTTTATTTGCCTAAGAGAATTATTTATCGTTATGGTTTCACAAATAAGAAAAAAGAAACTTAAGGAGAAGGAAAGAAATGAAAGTCTAGCTAATTTCTATAAGATACGGTGTTTTACATAAAGGATCGATACTATGAATGGGAATTTTGAAAGTATCATCGGTATCATTATTTTGCTGATAGCTGAATCACAAATTATCAGGATTGAAGCGGTAGCTAGCAATCCAGTAAGAGATATATATGTGGTGACGCTTTCTAATTAAGTCAATTTGGAATTTAGTGAAAATGTTAAGACGCAAATACAAAAGTTTAGAAATACCACTTTTTTTTAAGATAAGGAACGTATCCTGGCAAGTGTATGCTTAACAGGAAATTGAAAAATTACCACTTCCTAGCTATGTGCGTCAGTGGGTCCCGATAAAGTTATTTAAGGCATGGTTGATAAAATGTATAAAAGATACATTTTATGGGGAGGGGCTGCGAGTTACTAATCTTATGCCGGACTGACCTCTGGTCCGTTATTTAGAAATACCTTGGAATATTGTCGGATGATTTTAAGTGTCTAAGTATCTTACTATATATTATTGTAAATTTCTGATACTTGTGGTCTACCTGGGACAACCAGTCCCAGCAGAATATATATCTATTGTTAAACCTTGTAGTAGTATATGTTAACTGAATAATTGTATTATAGCCAACCTCTCTACAATCTACATTTAATCTCTCGAATATACCCAGCTGGTATGCCTCATTAGTCAGGTCATAGCCTAAGGCACGCTACCAAAGATTGATTACCTTAGGGTCATAGTTAATCTCCCCTATAAAGGGAGAATAAAGGTATCTACAATAGTATCACTTTACAACCTTAAAACCACTCTACCACAGCTGGTGGAAGTTGGAAAAACTGGGTCGAGTTTAATAAATAAACATTGTATATTGAAACAGAAATGGCTTTGTCAGAAGGGGAAAGTAAATCGACTTCACTTTTAGCGGCGCTCGAACTTTCGCAAATTTCGAGTAGCTGTGCTACTCGAAAACTAGCAAATTTTCGAGTAGCTGTGCTCGAACTTTGGCTATTACAAATGGAGAAAATGGAAGCAAAGCTCAATTAAGAATTGTAAAATGAAAAAAAATACAGTATCTAGTTATTAGCAAGTAAAAGTAAGTGTATAATTAGTAGTTTTCCTAGTGTTAGCAATAAATGCAATGTAGTAGTGCCGTATATCACTAAATAATAAAGTATTTGTACCACGAATTAAAAAAATTAAAATAAAAGATAATGCGTACAGAAAGATAAATCTAGCTGGACCGATGAAACGTTGGTAAAAACAGAAGAATTTTAGGCATAATAGCAGCAAAAAGGGTCCTAATTCAGCCTTTATATAGGTACAGGCTATAGACTTATTGTTCAAGGATAACACTGCTACAATTTAGCAAAGGAAGCCCCTTTAATTTTGGTCCGAACAATTATAGGTTAGAAACTGTCATTTACGAGTGTGTTTAGGAGTAAAGACGCTTCGAAAATATGGTATTTTATGACGTAGTAAGCATTATAATTATCTTTGTTAAAGCTAACCCGAATACTAGGTTAGTTGTGTAACATCACAAGCAAAGGAAAGATAAAGATATATAATATGTAATTAAAGTACTTGAGGAAAGGGATGGAAAAAAAAGGAGAAAAGTAACTTTATAAGTAAGAAAACAAATGTGGAACTTTTGCTTAGCAAAAGTCGCTGAAGGAAGCGAAAACAAAGAATTGTTACCCAGCTGTGATGGGAAGTCTGCATAAGGCAAGAAATTCGGTGAGAGAGACCGATAATCACAGAAAATGGAGGCATGGGGATAGGTCTTAAAAGGGTCTGCTTTCCCTACATAGAGGACCTTCATCTGAATAATGGTGTTAGAAAAAGTTCAAATTCTGAATTAGCTGCACAAAATGCGTCAGAAGAAACTTCAAATTTGAATTTTAAACCATGGCTGCTTTTGAGCCATGTAGATGTAAAACAAGCCAGTGTTTGAAGACTTTTATGCTTGTTTACATAGAATATAAACCCACATAAGGACAAACAGAGAAGGCAATGCATCCTTTTGGGATAGCTAACATTGATAATTTTGGTCCGCTCTTGCAGTTACTAAATGACGAACCATCCTCAAGTCTGGTCTAATTATAAATCAGTACAGTTTAGTCGAATATCAGATAGAGTGTATATCAGATAAAACACAGTCTGATAGAAGAAATCAAATAGAGTGAAGCCAATACTACCTTATATTCAAATTAGCCAACAAGTAGATTGTATCCAGGAACCAAATAGAAATAATATTACGGGAACAATTACACAGGACGTTACAGTTTATATTACAATAATTAAAGTTCATATTCCTAACTTTATACGGGTTAAGTTAAACTTAATAAACATTATATATTTAGAATCAGCATTAAAAGGCAATTCTTTTGATATGTATATTAAAAAAAAATTTGGGGTTGTTGAAAAAAACGAAGGAGGGTAGACTGCGGAAATCAGGTCATTGGAATCTAGCAAATTTTGAGGAGCTCAATCACTGCTGGTCTCTCGTTGTTAAGTAAATGCAATGTATCTACTGACCTTTGACCTCTGAGGTAGCATACCCAGTCGAATTTGAAAAAAAAAAATTTGACAGGAGTTAAGAATAATCATAATGGGAAAGGCAGCAAGGGTTTACATTAAGTGCGCACAAGGTATAAGCTGGCTGTAATCATATTATAATAAGTTATAGTCTAATATAATAATTTTTTTATTAATTAAAAATCGTAAAAAGAAAAAAAAATTAAAGACAATAATTAAGCGCCATAAATATTTAAGCGAAATTTAGAATAAGCTTAGAAAGCAAAAAAGTGCTAGGTAAAAGAAAGAAAAGCAATATAAAAGTAAATTTATAACCTAAAAACTTACCAGGAGGTAAAAGCCAACGACAAAATCCATTAAAAATAAGCCAAAAATAAACCTCATCATCACAAGTTAACCACAGTAGTTCAAAGTAATAATTTTAACTCTAGTGATGTATTGGATCTGAGAAAAAGAACTGGCGCAGGAGATCCCTAGTTTAAACAACTGGTTGTCACCTGTGCCAAACCAAACACCCAAATCCCAATCCGTTGAAACCTAACACAAACTAAACGTATCCACTTTTTCTTTGAAAATAAAATATAACATTACACAACGAAAAAACTCGCAGTAATGAACAGAAATTCATTCATATAATTCTCCCAGATTCAAGCTTATCAATAAACCACAGATACCACCGCATTCAAAGTTATTTAGCCTTGCCAAGGGAATTATTGTCTATCTTTCTTTGACAGATAAAATAGTAATTAAAGCTAGGAAAAAATTGGCAACCAGTATATCGTAAAAATTGCAATTTTATCGACAATTGGGCTAGAAAAACTTAACTAAAAGTGTCCTTAAAATCAACTAAAAAAAAGTACTTTTAGAACACAAACACTTTTGGACAGAGAAATTTAAATAATTAAAAAAAATACAGGTTGCGAAAATAGACAAGCCAAAAACCCTTAAAAATAAGGAGATAATGAATTTGACCATAGAGTGGCAATCAGTATAAAAACTTGTGAAAGCTATTGAATGAAACATGAAACATATAAACATAGGCTGAGAAAAGAACTATTGTACTGAAAAAGCGGAAAAAGACTTGAAAAAACCCTTAGGCTTCATTGAAGTAAATAATCAAAAAAAGAAAAAAAAGAGAACGGTTCAAGTTGAAAATATAGCCAGACGAAATTGAAGTAAAAGAAATTGAATGGAGTCATTAAACTATGTTATACGTGCATATTGAACAGACCGAACGAGATATGACGAGTACGAAATATTTTTACTAAATAAGTAGCATTAACACTACGGAGCCACCGTGACAGTGGTGTGACTATGGCCAAGATCAATAGAAATATTGGAGATATGCTCCAAGTAGACAGGAAAAATTATGCTCTTTTATATGGGAGTCATTTTCGAAAAAAATGACTAGCATGGCATGAAACATTAAAAGAAGGCACCTTAATAGCCTGAAGGACCTAAGTTGAAGTTGAAACTTAAGACAAGACCCCTGAAAGTTGGGAAGTTAAAGTGAAAATAGTCATTATCACTTGTATGTCTAAAAATAAATTACCTTGTGCCATGACGGCAAGGTATATTTTCTGCAGAAGGGTCACTTTGTTTGATAACAGAATAGCCCAGGAGAAAACTGTGGCCACAAATCAAAAAGTGTGGCCATACTATAAATAATTAATTATTATGTGTGCAGGTTCATAATACTCCTTTTACCTGTAGCCGTATATACCACACATAAAGATTACAGTATTTATATTATGATAAAGCAACAGGTATGAGAAAAAATGCAAAACTTTGTAAACTGCATTATAATATAGTATAGTATAGAGCGAACCCCATTTGCAACTGACGTCATCATATTTTCTTAAAGTGCTGACCTATTAAATTCATTTGGAATTTGTGGTAGTGACAATGCAATATATATATATATATATATAGATATATATATATATATAT
>JAQQPU010001387.1:2478-38319 GCA_029168905.1 Artemia sp. Kazakhstan ARC1039 | reverse complement strand
CCCCCCCCCCCCTAACCTACCAGAAAAAATCCCCCCAGAAAACGTCTGTATACATCCCAATGACGAATACTATATTTTAACATTGGGTAAAGTTCATAACTTTCAGCCCTCCCCCGGGGACTTCGGGGGATTAAGTCATCCTAAAAGACATAGTTATCATATTTTCGAGAATGCTGAACAAAATGGCTATCTCAAAATTTTGTTCGGGTGACGTTGGGAAGAAAATGAGCGCGGGAGGGGGCCTAGTTGCACTCCATTTTTTTGGTCACTTTAAAAGGGCACTATAACTTTTAATTTCCGTTCCGATGAGCCCTCCCACGATATTCTAGGACCACTGGGTCGATACGATCACCCCTGGGAAAAAAAACACGCATCCGTGATCTTTCTTCTGGCAAAAAAAGTGAAATTCCACATTTTTGTAAATAGGTGCTTGAAACCTCTACAGTAGGGTTCTCTGATACGCTGAATATGATGGTGTAATTTTCATTAAGTTTCTATAACTTTTAGGGGGTCTTTCCCCCTTTTTTTAAATCACCCAAATTTTCTCAGGCGCGTAAGTTTTGAAGGGTAAGACTAACTTGATGAAACTTATATATTTGAAATAAAAAAATCTGATTCTTTTGATGTATCTATTGGTATCAAAATTCCGTTTTTTATAGTTTCGATTACCATTGAGCCGGTTCGCTCCTTACTTACAGTTCGTTACCACGAACTATTTGACTAAAGCAGATAAAAGCAAATCTCTGGTGTCATGGATTCGACAGATTACGATACAAGAATTTATTCTCATCTAAATGACGAGACAACATATAGAACTAAAATCCACGATCATACTGATCAATTTGCAAACAAAATTATAAATGAACTAAAAAGTTTAAAACAAAATGGTAAAATTACTCCACAGCTATACAATTATTTTTTCCACCGCGGTAGCCTTTGCCCAAAGTTTTATGGTTTACCAAAATAACACAAGCAATGCATTCCTAGGCCCATAATAACTTGTACGAAAGCCCCCACATCCAATATTGGGAAATGGTTATGTACAGCCTTTAAACCTTTGCTTTACTCTCAAAAATCATATATATGTTATTCGGTAGATTCAGTTGAAAAACTCAAAAATGTACATACCTCAGAAAATACAATTATAAGTAGATTTGACATTGTTTCAATGTATACAAATATTGATTTCATAGTATCTGAACAGTTATTAGAAAATAAAATCAAAGAAAATTATCACTTAATAGAAGCTTCAGCAGCAGGAATAGATTGTGATGTCTTAATGACCTTGGTTAAACTCTGTAACAAGTAATCAATGTATTTCCAATTACGTAATTCATTTTACCAGCAAATTAATGGCTTAGCGATGGGCGCGCCCCTCTTCGGGTTACTGGCGAATATTTATGTAGAACATATTGAAAATTAAGCGTTAGATTCGTATTTTTTTAAACACATCTTTTGGGGACGCTACATGGATGACGTAATATTACTCTGGAACTATGGGGAAAATGAGCTTAAGGGTTTTTTAGATCACCTTAAGACATACGATAGAAATTTACAGTTTACTTTAGAAATTGAAATCACAAATAAAATCCCATTCCTAAATGTGTTAGTTATTCGTAGCTTCGATAAACTCAATTTTACTATTTATAGAAAACCAACACAAAATAATAGATATTTGCATTCTAAGTCAAACCACTCCCCACAAGTTAAAAGAGCAGTCGTAATATCCCTCGTCGATCGTGCCCTTAACATTTGTTCTGATTCCCACATCACAGAAGAATTAAACTTTATCAAGGACACACTTTTTGGAAATGGGTATCCTATTTTATTTATTAATAGTGTAATTAAGTGTAGACTGAAAAGACATTCCCGTAAAATTAATGATAGTTTACCATGGGAGATTTCTGACAAGCCTTTAAACATAACTTACCTCCCCTACATCCCAAAAATCACTACAAATCTTATAAAAGTTTGCACAAAAAATAATCTGTATGTAGTATTCACAAATAATTTAAAAATTCTAAATTCTGGTAAAGATAAAACCCCAGTTACTCACCAGCGGGGTCTATCAAATATCATGCGATTGTGGCAAATATTATGTAGGTAGAACACACCAGAATTTAAAAAAGCGCATACAGCAGCATAAAGATGATATAGTCAAAGATATAAATTCTAATTAAGGGGCTTCAATTAATTAAGGGGTTTAAATTCCATCTAAGGGGTTTCTTAAGAAACCTCTTAGATGTTTTGAGCATTATTAATAATTCTATTGGTCAATGTAAAAGAAATTCCCTAAATATTTCCCAATCAGTTAATACGTAGTAAGTATGTTTCTGATTTAAAGTGGGCTACTAGACGAGATGATCGTTTTTCGGTCCTTCAACTTAATACTCAGGGTCTATGCTCATCGATTGATCAGTTGAGGCAGATAGTTTTTTATGGGCGACCCGATGTTATCGGATTATGTGAGACTTTTCTTAATTCTAGCAATGAAATGCTTGATGGAGCGACAATACAGAATGGAGCGACTAAATCACAGAAGGATTGCAAAGGGTGGACTAGTAATGTATATTTCTGACATTTTTCCCTATATTGTTCGAAGCGATCTGTCAAGGAATGACTAAGGGGTTTTTGAATCCCAGTTTATTGAAATTAAATTAAAAAATAAGATTTTGATAATTGGTAATGTTTATAGATCTCCCAGTGGATCAGTCCCTCCTTTTCTTCAGGTCCTTGATGGGGTCTTGGATTTAATAGGCAGACGTCCATGTGAACTTGTAATAATGGGAGACTTTAATTTAAATCTAATTGACATGGCTTCCTCTACTACGGTGGATTTTCTCTCAGATATGCTCGCTGCTCGGGTTCTACCAACAACCTGTATTCCGACACGTGTAACTGATACGTCAGCGTCTTTAATTGATAATATTTTTTCGTCTCTTAATTTGGTTCGGAATTCTGTTGTAGTGAGTGATATTTCAGACCATTTTCCTGTATTTTCCAGTTTTATCCTTGAAAATACATTGAATAGGGACACCCTAGCATCTGCTTCAGCTTCTTTTAGGTTTGGTTTGAATGAATTGATCCGCCTTGGATCTCATTTAGCTGAGAAGACATGGAATATTTTTGGTGAGGATAATGATTTTTGTTCAAAGTTTGATTCCTTTTATGAGTCAGTAAAGTAGTCTATTTTTGACGTATGTGCTCTGTCTCCCTCTACTTCTAGGTCAAAAAGATCTATTCCTCTTAACCCATGGATGACCCATGGTCTTCTAAAGAGTTGGAGAAGAAAAAATAATCTTTGGAAAGCTTTTAAGTCAGCAAAGCCATCTTTTAATGCTGCACGTCTTCAGCAATTCAAACTCTACAGGAATGTTTTCAATTCTTTATGCCGGAAGGCTAAATTCCTTTATTATTCCAAAAAATTCTCGGATTGTGGGAATGATATTCGAAAAACCTGGCAAGTGATCAATTCCGTCCTTAAGCGTTCTTCTCAGGCTCCTTCTATTCCTCCAAGTCTTGTAGTTGGTGATGTGGTTGTTGAGGGTATTTCATCTGTTCAAGAAGTATTTACATCTTATTTTGCCAATATTGGGAAAACCACTGCTTCTTCAGTCAGGTCTTCACAGTCACAACCAGATTACAAATCTTATCTTGGTCCGCCTTGTCTCAAATCGATGGTGTTATATCCTGCTTCTGTTGTTAAAGTAGCCAGGATTGTAAATAGCTTGAAGGGTTCTTCGTCGTCTGGCCTTGACTGTATTCCAACTATAGTAGTTAATTCATTCTTCCTTCAATCATTTCTCCATTGACAAAGCTTATAAATCTTTCTTTTGAAAATGGGATTTCCCCAGTTCTCTTAAGCAAGATAGAGTAATTGTTCTATATAAAGGTGGACCAAGAAGTGATCCAGCCAATTATCGTCCTATATCTTTGCTGTCTGTTTTTAGCAAAATTTTTGAAAAGACCATGCTTTCCCGTCTACTTGCTTTTCTAGAGGCTAAAAGATTTTTTCATGATTTTCAGTTTGGCTTCCGAGCTAAACATTCTACGGAGCATGCGTGTGTAACTCTTTTAAATTTTCTCCACACCGCGCTTGACTCTGGTTTGATTCCTGCAGCTATATTCCTAGATGTCGGTAAGGCTTTTTACTCTTTAACTCATGAGATTCTGCTGTATAAGCTATCACACAATGGTGTAAGAGGACAGGCTCATGCTTGGTTTGATTCCTATTTGTCAGGTAGAACTATCTCCGTAGACTCTCTTTCCCGCTTTTCGTCTGAAGTTGAGTTTGGTGTTCCTCAAGGCTCTGTTCTTGGACCGTTTCTGTTTTTGATTTATGTTAATGACCTTATAGTTGCGGTTAAGAATCAAAAACCTAAACTGTGCTGTCGGCTATGTCATCCTGAATCTTTCTATGCTAAAAAAATCCATCGTCTCAGGATGTGCACACTCTCGTTGCTTTTGCTGATGACAGTACCATTGGTACTGTAGTAGGAACCGAGTCTGAGATGCTTCCCAAATTAGTTGACCTTTTTGAGAGAGTTTTTATTTGGTTTGATGCAAATTGCCTTACCCTAAATGCTGCTAAGTCAAGTTTTCTAATTTTTTCCCGTATTTCTCTGGCGTGCCCTGAGTTAACTAATATCCAGCTTTCAAGGGGCTCTCTCAGTAGACCTAAGGAACGATATGCCCGATTTCTCGGTATTCTTCTCGATGAAAACCTTTCATTTAAGCATCATATTGGACTAATTAATATGAAGATCTCAACAAGTTTTGGAATTTTGAGAAAGATAAAACACATTTTTCCTGGATCAGTTTTTAAAATTCTGTTCCATTGCTTAGTTGAGTCCTACGTCTCTTATTGCCCTACAATATGGATGTCAACTTTCCCTTCTTTTTTGAAACCACTTTCTAAGTTATATGATAAGGCAAGAAGGCTTATACAGGAAACAAATTGTTCTACATCCAACCCAACTAGCTCATTACTTGATTTGCAGTCTCTCTACATTATTTCGTGCGCGTCTTTCACTTTTCATCAAATTCATGGTGATGATCCCACAGTCCTTCAAATTACTCCTTCTTTCGTCGCTGACAGGTCTTCGCATCATCTTCGCAATTCAAGGAATATTAATATTTTATTTACTCCATCTGTGAGGTCTGACTTTAATCCATTAAACTGCTTGTCATATCGTTTGGAATAGCCTACCTGAGTCAGCTCAAGAATGTCACTCGTTTGGCAGTTTCAAAAGAATTTTAAAAAAATTTTTAATGTCTTGATTTTTCATGTTTAAATTTATAATTATTTTTTTAATTTTATTATTTTTTTGGGGGGAGGGGGTGACTAGCCTGGGTTGGAAACGTTTGTTGTGAGGGGTAATGAGTTTGTCTATTATTTTTTGTGGCTTGGTTTCAATTATATTTTTGGAATTTGGTTTAATTTATAGGATTGTCCTACATCTTTTTTTCTTTTTTTTGTTCGGGGGTGGGGGTGGGGTCTCATAAAAATTTTTATTGTCACGCGTTTTGTTTGGGTATTTTAATTATTGTTTTTTTTTCTTTTTTGTTTTGTTTTGTATGTGTGTGTGTGTGTGTGTGTGTTGAGTCTTTGAAAGGTTGAAATGCATTATGTTGAAAATACCTTTTTTTTTAGTATTTATGCTATTTCTGTTTTTCCTCTGTTTTTTTTCTTGGCCATAGAACCTTACGGGAGGTTCTATATTGAAGTGTTTTTGTCGTAAATTTATTGGTTGAATAAATTGATTGATTGATTGATCATAGGGTAGTCCACATGGAATAAATTGATTGCTTGGTAGTCCCCTGTTTAGTTTTTGATTTTTGCTCTCTCTTGTTTTTTTATGTGGATCTTTGTATTTTATGATTTTTTTTTCTTGTTTTTTTTTTATTATTTTTTTTTTCTTGTGTTGAGTCTCTTAAAGGTGTGAATGTATGATGCTGAAAATGTTTTTGTTTTTTATGTATTTGCTTCATTTTGTTTCTCCCCTGTTTTTTTTCCTGGCCATAGAGCCTTACGGGCGAGTTTATATTGAAGTGTATTTTGTTAAGTTTATTGATTGAATAAATTGATTGATTGAATTGATTGATTAATTTTTCCACTGTTTCATCTGTTCTGCATTAGGCAGCCATATTTTTGAAAATCCTAGCCACAATATACTTTTTGATGAATCCGCCCTTATTAGCAATGACCTAGGCATAAAGCAGGTAGTCCGAGAATCAATTGAAATTAGACTTAAGATTAATAATAATATTTCCTTAAGTAGGGACTTGGGGGAATATACGTTAAATGCTCTATGCACAAATTTAATTAAAAATGATCTTACAAAATATTTTAAAAAACCGATAGACATTAACACAGAACCGGCCACAAAAAGACCTTTGAGGTTAGATGCCAAAAAAGCTGGATTAGCAATAAGAACGTGTTTTTAAATTATTTTTCTTTCATATCATTGAATCGCCTTGTTTCACCTTACTTTTAATAAGTCCAGGTTGAACTTCCCTGAAATAAGGATGCTAGGACTGCTTTGAAAAATTTTAATTTTTGGTTTTATTGGTCGCATGTTGTTGTGTGTCTTTTTTCTTTTATATATTATTGTCTTGCTGAGGACGGCCCTTGGACATAGTGCCGAAATATTCATTCAAATTGTCTACACGGTCTTGCAAAAAGATTTCCCTATTGTTCTTCGTACTTTTGTTGTTTGTTTTCAAAATGGCAAAAATGATTTTCCATTTCGAAATGATAAAGTGACTTATGCACGACCCTGTATTAGATAAAACCTTAAACAGCGCAGTAGTGCTACCAAAGTAAAGAATGAAGTGGGCTCCTATCTATTTACTGATTTTTCATTTTTTGTCTTTTTTCCCAGACCACTTCGTACGGAAGGAATTGTCTTAATAATCTTGTAAGGAGCTCATTAGATCCAAAAGTGAAAATTCTAGTACTGTATTTAAGAGTCAATAGTTACTGGAGGGCAACCATCCCCCTTGTGTGCCGTACGTGCCCCTTTTAGCTAGCTTCTTACCAAAGACATCTGACTAAAATTTTTTGATAACTATTTTGTTCAAAATGGTTGAAAGATCAAATACCAGCGTCTCCGGGAATGACATGTCCCACTCAAACCTTGAGGTAAGGGCTGTAAGCTATGCAATTTGCCCATTGTTTATATATAATTTTCATCATAGGCAGCGCAATAGCACTGCTTAAGTAAAGAACGATGTTGGCACAATGTATTATTTTTTTGTTTCTTTTAGACCAGGGTACTTCGCATTAAAAGAGCTGTAGAAGAAACTTCGGAAATGGCTGATTCAATTGAAAATTGGAAGGGCTTGTGCACTTTTTAATAGCCGAAAGAGATTGGAAGGCAACTAACACCTCTTCCACGCCCACAATTTCCCCAAACACATCCAGTCAAAATTTTGAGATAGCCATTTTGTTCAACGAAAGATCAGTTGAAAAATCTGGAAATAATGTCTTAGAGGAGGGCAATCCCCCCAAAGCCCTCAGGGCAAGGGTTGTAAGTTATGCTCTGGGGGCACATAAGGTTTTTATAGTAAGCTTTGTCGTAGAAACTTCGAAAAGGGCTAATTGGAATGGAAATTCCGAGGGCCACAGCCCTATTTTATAGTCAAAAGTGATTGACTATCCAATCAAAACACATCCAATCAAAATTTTAGATAGACATTTTGTTCAACGTAGTTGAAAGTTCTGGAAATTAGTTCATTAAGGATGACAGCCCCCCCCCAAAGCCCTCAGGGCAAGGGTTGTGAGTTATGCCCTGGGGGCATATTAGCTTTTGGCAAAAAACTTGTCGTAAAATTTTCAAAAAGGGCTCATTCAATCGAAAATTGAAAGGGTTAATGCCCTTTTTAATAGTTGAAAGTGATTGGAGGGCAACTAACCACCCTCTCACGCCCACGATTTCCCCAAACACATCCAATCAAAATTTTGAGATAGACATTTTGTTCAACGCAGTTGAAAGTTCTGAAATTAGGTCATTAAGGAGAATAACCTCTTTCCCCCATAGCCCTCGGGGCAAGGGTTTTATGTTATGCCCTGGGGGCATATAGGTTTTTATAAAAAGCGTTGTCGTAAAAACTTCAAAAAGGGCTCATTCGATTGGAAATTGAAAAAGCTAATGCTCTTTTCAATTGTAGAAAGTGATTGGAGGGAAATTAACCTCCCTCACTTGCCCACCATCTCCCCAAACACATGCAATCAAAATTTTTAGATTTTCAGTTTGTTCAACGTAGTTGAAAGTTCTGGAAATTGGGTCTTTGAGGAGGATAAGCCCCTCAGGGAAAATTCTTTTAAAAGTTTTCATTTTTATAACTTTAAGAAATCAAAAATTAATTAAGTTTTTAAGGAATAAATATCAGCATATGTATATTAAACTGACAATGCATGTTTTTATCCGTAAAGTAAAAATTATATTCTGGCTTTTGAAAGCATAGGGGCTTAGAACTAGACCCCGGTGCAGCGCTGTCGGATTGACCGAATGCCACCGACGAGAGGCCCTGTCGACCACCACCGAAGTGTCGCAACGCCGCCTTCGCACCGCAGTTGCACCGCCACCGGCAGAGGCGGCGGCGTTCGGTCGACTTTAAATTAATTTTGCAGCAATTCTTTATTGCGTCAACCGCAAAGTCGGAGCTTTTTCTTCTCGTGTGGTTTAGTATTTCAATTTTCCGGATTGGAAATCAAGCAGAGCTTGCACTATCCCCGAATTTTCGGGTATTTCCCTGAAAATTTATGCGTCATCCCGGAAAAAAGCTTGGTGCCCCGAATCCCCGAAAATCACACAATCACGGTGCTACCCCTAGCGATTTATCACCAGTGAGTTTTCCTATCAAATATTACTTTGCATACCATAATTCTTCACTACTCTCCTGTTCGTTAATTTTAGTCTCTTTTGTTACTTTGCATAAAAACCAGACAGATGCAACATGCAATTGCAAATATTGCAATATACACAGTTCTTCATATGTTGACAAAAAAAGTATCGTCTTTATGAAATGAGTTTAAACCATTTCGAATGCAGTTTCCCAATCGCTATTTCTTACATCATTCGTAGTCAAGAATTTTATTTTCAAATTGAATAGAATTATAGAACGCATTCATTACTATACAGCTTCAGCCTTCAGTTTGATTTTGAAATTGACAACTGACAGATTGTTTCTACAGCTGAATTGTAGGTTTGCAGATTTTTTTTTGTCTTTTGCTGTTTTTAGATAAGATTGTCTTATTGTTTAATACTTATTTGCTGAACGCCTGATAGAAAATACAATCTTCTTTCTGAAACATTTTTACCCCCCTCCCCCCAAAAAAACCTTTCTATTGAGACAAAATTTAGCTATAGACTAAGCTATGTACAAGGTTGGGGAATTAAAGATTGAAACGAAAGTTACCCCAAAAATATGATTCATAAATAAATTGTAAATTATTGCCTATAGGTGGGGGGGGGGGGGTAGGGGGCTATCATTTTTAAATGATAATACCTCATTGAAAGCTTTTTATTGAAAGCTGGGATGCCAAAACGGTAGTTATTTCTTTCATTTAAAGTGGAGACAGAAGAAACTGATACCAAATTCTCTGGGAAACCATTGAAATATTTTGATAGACCCAGGGCCCCCCATTGGGACTTGTTTATAGTCTTGGGTATTTTGCAATTTCTCATAGGCTACTGGCCTAATTTGGCTTTTGTGTGTGCTCCCTTTTAATTAGATTCTTTGGATGTTATTGAGTGTCACGGCGAATCTATGACTCAGTTTTCTAATAATTTGAGGTATATCTGAATAATTTCGACATTTTTGTTGTTGTCTTTGTACCCCTTTACTCATACCCTCAATTTTTTTTCAAGGAACACTAAGCTGTTTAACGTTATTTTGCGTGCTTGTTTGAACCATATAGTGACCTAGTTAATTATTAAGTAAATTATTTTTCTAATGTAAAGCTGAGACGGTATCCTATCAAGGTGGTATTCAGAGGGGTAGGGAGGTATTACATTTAAATGATAATATCTCGAAATTTTTTTTATTGAAAGCAGGGATGCCAAAAAGTTAGTGTTTTTTAATTTAGCCTAAAGCAGAGACGGCATCGTATCCAGGTGGTATCCAGAGGGGGGGGGGTAGTGAGCTATCATATTTAAGATAAGATATAAGATATACATTTATGGAAAAAGAAAACAAACAATATTCGCCTTTCGCCTGCCAAGAAAGGCAATAAGCTTGAAAGGGCAAGCGAGGTTATCACTCTCAGCTAATTAAAACAACATTCATACCTTGCTACTCAACACACAAGAAACTTCTCTGATGAAGGAATAAAGGAAAAAAAATAGAGAAAGAGGAAAAGACAAGAAGTAGATAGAAAAAAAAGTAAAGTAAATCGGGGAAATACCTTAAATAGAATGACAACCTGGAGTGGGCTTGACACCAAATTCACTCACGAGATAAAAGAAACTTCTTTGCCCGTGACTTGAAAGCCGGAAGACTAGGCGCATTTTTCACACACTTGGGCAATATATTCCAAACATGGGGACCATAATGGTGAATCACAAAAGATACCCGAGTGGTGCTCCTAAACTCATGATTTAATTTATCATCTTTTCTTGTATTATGATCATGACGGTCTCTATTAAAAGTAAAAAGATTTTCAAAAGCAGGGGTGAGCAGCTGATTCAAATATTTATACGAAAAAATCGCGACTTGGTAATCTCGAAATAGGGATACATCCATTAACTTATTCTTTTTAGAATGCTCATGAGCATGAACCTCATCAGAGTCATCAAATTCAGATAATAATTTTACAGATCTGTTCTGAAGTTTTTGTACTCTTTTGAAATTTTGTAATAAAATTACTTGCCCATATAAAGCATCCGTAGCTAATATATGGGTAAAATATAGAAAAATAAATCATTTTCAGGATCTTTTTTGGGACTAGATTTTTAATTCTTCGCATCATCCCAAGGCCTCTGCCTAATTTTTCAGCTATTGCACTTGAATGGTTTTTCCACGACAGGTTTTCATCAATTAAAAACCCCAAAAACTTCGTTGTTGCTACTCTCTTTATCACATTTTCTTGAACCGTGATATGATCATTTCCAGCACTAGACAAAGGTCTAGAAAATATCATGAAAATTTTTTTTAGAAAAGCTTAGGGTTAACATATTTTGCTGAGAAAAAGTTAGAAATTCAGAAACTGCATTATGAATTTTATTATATAAAAGATCAAGTGAAGGCGCTGCCAGAAAGAGCAAAGTGTCATCTGCAAAGAGGATGACACCAGCCTCTGACAGGTAGTGTTTCACTGGATCAATGAAAATAATGAAAATTAGAGGTCCCAGGATTGACCCTTGTGGGACCCCGCACTCTATTTTATTTTTTGAAGATAAAAATGACCCATTCTGAACTATCTTATACCGATTGTGTAGATACGATGAAAACCACTCCAGACTTGAACCCTTCACCCCAATCGAGTCAAGAGCTTGAACAAGCTCTGAGTGGTCCACCGTATCGAACGCTTTTTTAATATCCAAAAACACAGCTGCGGGTATGAGACCAGCTTCAAATGCATCACTAATCCAATCAACCAATTTCAGAACTACTATATCCGTAGATAGCCCTTTTCTGAACCCAAATTGATTTTCCATTAGAATTTTATTCTTTTCAATATAATAAATTAACTGGGCATGTACCACTTTCTCATTTAACTTAGAGGAAAATGGGAGAATAGATATAGGTCTTCGATTCGATGGGTCATCTTTTTTCCCTCCTTTATGAAGAGGAACCACTCTTGCAATCTTTAGTGCTTCCGGGAAGACTCCAAGATTTAGAGAAAGGTTGATGAGGTGCGTCAAGACAAGTAAGACACTCGTTTTTGCGGCCTTTATGAGTTTCAGGGGAAACTCATCCATCCCGCTAGAGATTGACTTCTTCGCAGCCAGGAATCGTGCCACTTCCCGTTCCGAATATCTTGCAAACTCAAAGGAATTCTGACTTGCAGGCTGTCTTTCAACGACAGATCCAAAACTCGCAGATGGGCGTAGTTTAGCAGGCGCTTGATTGCAAAGTCTTTTTCCTTCATTTGCAAAATAACCACACAGAAATTCAGATATGTCTTGAGAATCAGTAAGACGACCTCCTGTTGTCTCCATGACTCTCACCTCCTCCTTACTATGAAATTTACCCAAAAGTTTATTTATTGTTTTCCATGTATTTTTAATATTCCCTTGATTTTCATGAAATTCATTTTGAAAATAAAGTTTTTGAGCATTCCGTTTTACTGAATTCAAAATATTCCGAAATCTTTTCAATTTTATAAAATTATCATCTGAATGATCCTTTAAATAATTCACATAAAGTTTTTTTTTCTGCTTTATTGAAACTAGAATAGCTTTTGTTATCCATGGTTTCTTAGGGAAAATTTCTATTTGGGTTTATTCTTCGCAAGGGACATGTTTCATTCATTACATTTGTCACTATCTCACTGAATAGGTCATATGCAGTATTTGGACACCTTTCCTTTATTACACGCGAGAAATTTGTTTCATCCATCATATTTGCAAAACTCTTTAGGTTTTTATTATTCATTTCACGGTAAAACGAAGCCCTTTCATTTCGTTTATTTTCCTTTGACTGATTCAGCTTTATTTTACTTATTAAAAGAAGGTGATCCGAGCCGTCGGACACAACCACATCTGCTTGGGATCTTTCAAGCAATCCACCATTAACGAAAAAATGATCAATTAAAGATGCCGAGAGATGCGAAATACGAGTTGGAATAGTCACAAGAGGAAAACTATCATGTGACACCATCATATTAACAAAATCTGAGCTATTCGCTCTTTTTAGTAAATCTATATTAAAATCTCCCATCATAAATTTGTTTTTATTTTCATTATTAATTTTATTTAACAATGGTTCAAATTCATCAAGAAAGAAACTAATATCACATGACGGATTTTTGTAAATTAATCCCAAAATCAAGTTCCTTTCCCCTTCATTTTTTATTTCAATGAAAAGTGTTTCAATCTTACCTTCGAGCCACAGGGAAAGGTCATCCCTAACCCAATATTGGGTACCTTCATTAATCAAAAGGCCTAGACCGCCCCGCTCCATGGTTGTCCGTTCTCTACGCTCGCAAAAATATCCTGGGAAAGAAAAATCCCATGGCAGTGACTTGCTAGAAACAAATGTCTCACAAAGGCCTACAATACACGGTTTCTTATCTAGCGAACTTAAAATCTCACATAAAGAAGAATATGCCGTTCTTAGACCTTGACAATTCCAGAAAACGATCGCTCTTTCTGCACTCGCAGGATCTGAATACTCATAACGATTATTCGGATTCACATAATTACTTGGGCGACAATTCAACGAAAAATTATTGATGCATTCATGATCCCCCGCAGGTGTGTCACGAGCTTGGCTTCCAAGAATAAACCGTTTTTTTTTCAAATTCATTCAAAGTGTCATCATATATATTATCACTCATTGAAGAGGGTGACTACCTTTACGACAAAAAAAAACAAAAAAAACATACTGATAGGCAGAAAGAAGAAGGAAAAAGAAAGAGAGAAGAAAAGAAACAAAAAAACGTGAAAGGAACTGAAAATTGGGCTATAAAATACAACAGGGAAAACAAGCATACAAGTAATTCAACAACACAATTTACACAACCAAAATTATATGGTCAGATTCGGCAAACGAACCACTTCAGCCATAGCTCGAATTTTACGGATCTCTCCCACTGAGTTTTTTCCAAAAATCGTCCCGTTATTCGACCAAACATTTCTGTTTCCAAGCTTACTCTTAGCCAAGTCAAGAATCTGCTTCTTTTTTGATGTTAGGTACACGGTGACAAAAACTCCCGACCGATCAAGCTTTGACTTTCTTGCATAGGGAGTTATTATGTTTAAGTGATAGTACCTTGATTTTTTTTTTTTTTTTTTATTGAAAGCAGGGATGCCAAAAAGCTGAAAAGTTGACAAAAATTAACAAGATTTTTGTGAGTTATACTTGATACAGCACTTGTATGGTTTTATCGTCCAAACGGAAAGGGACATATGCGTCCAACCCGTTTTTTTCTTATTCATGAAACGGGTTTACTTTGAAAACATTCATTCATAAGTACCAGGCAGATTCACACTGAAACCAATTGGTGTGACGAAAGCAATATCGACACCCCCACCTAACGTTGTGCTCGATTGACAATGGTGCCCTTGGTCCACTGCCCAAGTTATATTAAAAGGCCAGGTCATAATAAAAGCTTTCAATTTGGGAGGTTCAAGGAGGAGTCTTTGACAGTCTTATGATCTAAGGGTACTAGGTGTGGCAACGTTCTTATGTATCTACAGTGGTTTAAAAAATTCGATCACCCCACAAATGATTACCAAACATATCCACAAATATAACAAATGTAACATTGGAATATTATAACACTTTTTTCAAAGCTTTGAAGCAAAGCAAAAAAGCTAAATAACCCAACTACGCTTGAAAGCTATTTTAAAAAGAAACTCCTTGGAGATTTCCATGGATATATCCATAGCAGGAGCTTTGAGCCTGGGTGGGGATCAAAGAGGAGTCTTTGAGTATTTTGACCACAGGTGACTTATTGTTGCGACTTTCTTAAATTTGCTAATTTTTGTGAGCATTTGGAAATCAAAGCTTAAACTCAATAGCTGATACTAAGTGTCGTAACATTTTTCTTGGATTAAAAGTGACGAACTAGGAAGAAAATCTCAACATCTTCCTGGAGCTACTTCAGTCTGCATATTATTTCATTTAATTACATTTAAAACGGATGAACTTTTCATTTTTTACCTAAGAAAATAGCTGGCACTTCATTATTCTTCATACCGAATAAACCATTAAGTGTTTTTTGTTTCACTGTAATTGAAGTGTTCTCATGTATTTTTCAATTTGATAAATTTACTCCTTTTAGATGCAGTTTATACTTTGACTGATATTAGTTATTTATGAGTTTTTATAATTTGGAATGAATCCCCGAAAGAAAAAATGAATAATATCCAAAAGAGCAGCCAAAAGCAATAAAAAAGCAGCAGTTCAGCCTTAGCCTACATGACATAGATTCTATAAAGAAGCCAAAAAAACTTTAAGATGCATTTTTTTAAACTGTTATTAAAAACCAGTTTTTAATACAAGATGGCTTTTTAGGAATCCAAAAGAGTAAAATTTTACTTAATTATTTGGAAAGGGTGGCATGTTGATTTAGGGTCTCAAAAAAGTCTAGGGGAATTACTGTGATACTTTAAATAATAACGAGAGAATGTTGAATAAAATCAAAACACACAATATGAATGCAGGTTGTCAAAAGGGCGTGTCAGCAATATATGAGTAAACGCTTAGAGTATGAAAGTGAAACCTTCAGGGCTACTAATACTGCTACTTTTGCTACTACTACTACTGCTAATACAATATCTACTGCTGCTATTGCTATTGCGAGTACTAGTACTACTACTACTGAGCTATATCAAAAGATTTTAATTACATCCAGCTTGTCAAAATGGCATAAGCACAATATCTTTGGAACAGTGTAAGGTATTAAGATGAAACTTTCGGGGAAAGCTGATGGGGATGAAAAACTAAATAAAAAAATACTATGTGCATGCAGGTTGTCGAAGGGTGCATCTGTAATGTCTCAAAAACGGTTTTGAATATTAAGTTGAAACTCTCAGGGTGATGACTGCTATTACTGCTACTATTGAACTAAATCGAAACGGTTTAAGCACGTTTAGATTGTCAAAATGGCATAGATACTATATCTCAGGATCAAAATAGAATTTTAAAATGAAACTTTCAGCAAAAATTTAGGGGGATGTAGATCTAACTCAAAACACCCTATGTGCATCCAGATCGTCAAAAGGGTGTCTATGCAATATCCAAGGAACAGCTGAGGGTATTACGTTGGAACTCTCAGGGCATATTGTAGAGGATGTTGACCTAATGAAGAGACACTATGATAACAATAACAATAATAATAATTTATTATAAGCCATAAAAACAGGCCATACAGCACAGTATTCTTAAATACACTCCACAAGAAAAATAAAATAAATATCAAGTTTCAATCATTGATGTCAGCGCTTCATTTATATATTTACATAACTGCCTCATTGTCCTTTTTACAGTCGTTTTCAGGATTCCCGGGAACTTCAAGTTTCCACCCTCAAAATACTTTCCCCTTAATAGAAGGCACTTACTCTTAAAGTTGCTGGCACTCGGCGAGAATATGGGCCACATCCTCGATACCTAGGTTACATCTGGGGCAAGAGTAATCTGCATCTGCATCTGGGGCCACCCTTTTTCTTTCAAATACTCTTTTTCTATTTTTTAGTGGCAGGCAATTCGCTCGGATCCGAAACCAAGTTCTCAATGTCTTCCCTGGTAATCCTAGTTTAAAATAACATTCAAATCCAAATATCTCTTTTACTTGGGAATAAAACTTCAATGTTTCAAATGTTTCAACTGCCTGGGTCCACATTTGGACTTCCTGGTCTTTTATTCTTTCTATAATCATAGCCAAAAACGGTTCACCCTGATCTGAGGGTCGTAGCCCCATATTCCAAATATAGAATAATCCTACTCCATCTAAAACATTTTTATTTGACATGGCCACGATCTTTTACGTTTTGACCGTAGCATCTCCGCATAAGCTATGTGCATCCAGAGTTGTCAAAAGGACATATCTGCCATATCTCAGGAATGTTAAAGGGTGTCAATTTGAAACTTCCAGGGAATGTTAAAGGTAGTATCGAACTAAATCAAAAGAGACTATGTGTATCTAGGATGTCAAAAGGGTGTATCTATAATATTTTTGGAATGAGTAAAGGCATTAAAGTGAAATTTTTCAAGGAGCACTGACATGGATGCTGAACTAAATCAAAACGCACTATATGCATACAAGTTATCGAAAAGTTGTATCAGCACCAGGGTCGTATTTAGGATTTTTTTTCAAAACCCCTAACACATCCCACCTGGATACAGCCTTGATCAGCAATAGACGAAAGGCCTATCCCAGGAATGACCGAATGTATTCAGTTGAAACTTTCAGGGATACTTATTCTTCTTCTACTACTATTACTACTACTCCTACTACTTCAACTAATTTCACTACTACTAATAATAATAATACTAATTACTGCGACTACTACTTACTCTGCCATTACTATTACTATTACTGTTGCCACTGCCTCTGTGGCATTGCTACTACCACTGTGACTGCTTGTGAATCCGACTATGAATATTTGAAGCTTGTCCAAGACAGATAGTCAGAAAACCAATTTAATTACAGATATTTTCTTTTGTACTTGGTATTCAAAATAAACATTAAAATTATAGTAAAATTTTGAACTGAAGAGCTTTCAGCAATTAATATCATTATACATCAAATATTCAGTTTAATTTATTAGTTCCTTCTAAAGTTGTCCAAGACGAATATAGCTTCACTATAAACAAGAGTCTGGATACTGCCCCCTTCCGTAACTGTAAATAAAAACCAAAAATCTACTGCGGTATTGGTGCTTCACTGAAAACGAATTATATTAGGCTACAAATATTTTCTTTTCCAGTTCTTGCAGCATTGAAAATAAAATAAAATTTGTGTGAAATAAATTCTTGTACTGATGGATCTTTCAACAACTAATATCATTATATATCAAATATTCAATTTGATGTTGTTTATACTTTCCAAGACTATTCAAGACGCATATAGTTTTCAGTAAAGCGCCAATGACGCAGTAGGTTTTAGACTTTCACAGTGAGAGGAGGAGGCGATACCCAAACTCTTGTTTGTAGTGATTTATGTTCATTTTAAGCTTGATTTGCATATTCAATTTAAGTTTCACTCGTTTTAAGATTTATTTATTCATTTATATCAATATCTATTGTGTGTTTGCCTGCCTTGATTGTTTATTTAATTTCTGTTCGTTTTGAGTTTCAGTTATACTTCAATAGCAAAATATTTTTTTCGTTTTAAGTTTGTTTTTCATATTCAATCTAAGCATTACTCGCTTTAAGATATATTTATTCATTTTTATTATTACTTGTTGTATGTTTTTTCCTATGATTGTTTATTTAATTTCTGTTCGTTTTGGGTTTCATTTATTCTTTAGTAGTAAATTTGGACGTTTTGAGTTTGAATTTTAACATTCTGCAGAGCTTTAATCTGCTGAGCTTAGGTTTAAAATGTCCTTTACTTTTCTTTGAAAAACTTATTTTTTGGAAAGTTTTTTTTTAGTTAATTTTTGATCGTTTTTGATTGCAAAAAGTTTCAAGTTTTTAAAAATTCCTTATTTCAAAATCAAACTTTAAAAAAAAAATCAAATCTTCAGCAAAGTATCAACACCGGTATCAAAGTAACAATATCGAAGTGAAAAAAGCTTGTCCCCCGTGAAATTAGCCCCCTTTGAAGTTCATACGGCAACCCCTTCTATATTAGGAGTGTGGGGGAGGCTTGCTGCCCTCCGATCAATTTTTACTCTTAAAAAGTGAATTACAACTTTCAATCTCCAATCAAATGAGCCCTCTATGAGTTTATACGAGCACCCCTTCCATAACAACAATATATACCCCCAGGGCATAACTTACAACGCCTACCCTCGGGCCCTGGGGGGCTGTGTTGACAACGGAATTTTTGTTATCTGAACTTTGAACTTATTGTATTAAAATGTCAGTCTCAAAAATTTTATCTGATGCATTTAGGGCGTGGGGGGCTAGTTGCCCTTCAATATCTTTGACTCTTAAAAAGTGAACGAGAATTTTCAATTTCCAATTAAATGAACCCTCTCCGAAGTTTATACAAGAGTCCCTTCCATAAAAACGATATATACTTTCAATTTTCAATCAAACGAGATCTCTATGAAGTTTATACGAGCATCCGTTTCAAAAAAAAACCATACATGCCCTTAGGGCGTAACGTAGAACGCCTTCTCCGGGCCTTGGGGGGTTGTATTGATACCGGAGTTTTTCTTATCCGACCTTTGAACTATTTTATTTTTAACAAAACGTCTATCTCAAAATTTTCATCAGATGGGTTTGGAGAAAGGAGGCGTGGGGGGGGGGGGGCTAGTTGCCCTTGGATCTCTTTTGACTTTTAAAAAGTGAACTCGAGCTTTCAATTTCCAGTCAAATGAGCCTTCTCTGTAGTTTATACGAGTATCCCTTCCATAAGAACCATATATGCCCCAGGGCATAACTTACAACGCCTGCCCCCGGGCCCTTGGGGCTTGTGTCGACCCCTGAGTTTTTGTTATCTGACTTAAGAACAATTTTTAACTCAATGGCTATCTCAAAATTTTTATCGGATACATTCGGGAAAAAAGGGGCGTGGGGGGTTAGTTAACCTCCAATCTTTTTTTACTATTAAAAACTGAACTATAACTTTCAATTTCCAATCAAATTAGCCCTCTCTGAAGTTTTTACGTGCAACCCTTCCATAAGAACAATATATTCCCGCAGGGCATAACTTACAACGCCTGCCTTCGGGCCCTGGGGGGCTGTGTCGACCCCGGAGTTTTCGTTATATGGTCTGTGAACTATTTTTAAAAAAACGGCTATCTCAAAATTCTGATCAGATGGTATTGAGAAAAAAAGGGCGCGGAGGGGGGGATAGGTGCCCTCCAATCTATTTTAACTCTTAAAAAGTGAACTAGAACTTTCAATTGCCAACTGAATGAGCCCTCTTTGAAGTTTATACGAACAACCCTTCCATAAGAACCATATATGCCCCCAGGGCATAACTGACATCACCTGCCCCCGGTCCCTGGGGGGTTTGTGTCGACACCGGAGTTTTTGTTACATGATCTTTGAACTAGTTTTAACAAAATGGCTATCTAAAAATTTTTATCGGATACATTAGGGAAAAAAGAGCATGGGGGGGCTGGTTACCCTCCAATATCTTTTGACGCTTGAAAAGTGAACTAGAACTTTCAATTTCCAATCAAATGAGCCCTCTCTGAAATTTATACGAGCATTCCTTCCATAAGAAGCATATATGCCCCTAGGGCATAACTAATAACAATTGCCCTGAAGACCTTGGGAGGGAGTGTCATGCTCAAAGATATCATTTGCAGAACTTTCAACTATGTTGAACAAAACGGCTATCTCAGAATTTTGATTGGATGTGTTTGGGAAAATGCTGGGCGTGGAAGGGTTGTTAGTTGCCTTCAAATCACTTTCGACCATTAAAATGGGCACTAGCCATCTAAATTTCCAGTCGAATGAGCCCTTTTTGAAGTTTCTACGACAAACACTTTTTATAAAAACCTTATATGCCCCCAGGGCACAACTTATAACCCTTGCCCTGAGGGCTGTTGGGGGGTGGGGAAGGTTGTTATCCTCAAAGACCTTATTTCCAGAATTTTCAACCATGTTGAACAAATTATCTCAAAATTTTGATTGGATGTGTTTGGGCAAAAGGTGGGCGTGAGAGGGGGCTTATTGCCCTCCAATCACATTCGATTATGAAAAAGGGCACTAGCCCTTTGAATTTACAATCGAATTAGCCATTTTTGAAGTTTCTACGACAAAGCCTTCTATAAAAATCTTATATACCCCCAGGGCATAACTTACAATCCTTGCCCGGAAGGTTGTGGGGGTGTGTCCTCCTCAAAAACATAGATTCTACTTCGTATGGAAATCAACTTCGTAGAACAAAATGACTATCTCAAAATTTTTATTCGATGTGTTTGAAGAAATGGTAGGCGTAGAAGGGGTGTTTGTTGCCTTCCAATCACTTTTGAACCTTAAAAAGGGCACTAGAACTCTCGATTTCCAAACGAATGAGCCCCCTTAAAGTTTTTACGACGACCCCTTCCATATGAAGTGCCTCTGGGAAAAAAAAATAATGAATAAATAATAAAACATTGGAGCCGTATGGCCTTTACTATAGGCAACGCTGTAGCGTTGCCTCTGATTTCTGTTCGTTGACGCTTGCATTTATTTATTAATAGCGATTTTTGGTCATTATATGCTTGAATTATTATCTAAATTTATTTTTGTTCGTCTTTGGTTTAATACAGCTCTTTACATTTCTTTGAAAAATGTCTTTTGTGGGATATAATTTTTTTTTATTATTACAAATTACAAAACAGGCTTTAGTAGTTAAAAGATTTGAATGATACAAATAAGACAAGCAGCTTTGAGCCAACTATTTCCTAGGTAGATATTTTCAGCGTCTGTTTATCCTTGTTCGGTTTTATGAAATACACTTGCCATTTTAGAAACTTACGGAACCATAAGAAATCGTACTAATTCAAATGTGAAATTATATAGTTAAACCATTAACCTAATTCATTTTCAATTTTCCTTGAAATAGAAGCTATCTAATATGCAAATAGGATTAAAAAATAAGGAAGTAAACTTTTCCTGAAACACTTTTTTTAGATAACGCATAGACACAGTTTAATATAGCGTGTAATTCTTTCAAAAACTTCGGAATACTAAAAGGTTTTATTCTTGGAGCTATGGCAAACATTTTTGGTGAGTTTAAAATCACTTTCAACGGAAGTTTTTTGAAAAATAAAAGTATTTGATGATCATGTCATTTTATCGTAATCCTGTTGTTCTAATGGAACCTTAAGCATTATCCTCCTTCCTTTTGAATTTTTGTTCCGGAAATGTACCCTTTGAAAATATATTCCATCCAAACCTTTACTTTTTTAATTTTTCTTTATTGTAAAATATTTGTTATCTTCTATCCGCCCTTTATTGGTTTGTAAATGAAGACGGAGACAGCTTTGTGTGACTTATTTTTATACCCTTGCTGTCTAATCGAATCCAAGTTTTGCTCACAAGCTCATGTCCACAGACACAAGTTGTTCAAGCCAAGGAATAAGGCAAGACTGGCAAATACCCTTTAAATAGGCTTCTTTCAAGTATAAAATGGATTTGAAGCAAGTTTTATTGATAATATTTCAAGTCTGTGTATGAAAATTTTCATAGCTAAATTTGTTATTACTTTTAGTTTTTTGAACGCACATTTTTAGAATGGTGTTTTAAAACACCTTGTTAGCCCAGGGAATTCCTAGTCTTCTAACTTAGAGGGAATATGACGGCTAAACACAGTTAACTGGATATTATGGTTGAATATGTATAAAATAATGGAGGAATTGATTTTCACTTATCCTTACAATAAATAGCTAATTAAAAATTAGTTATCAACACTATTTTTCCTTATAACTGCTGTTAAGACAAGTTTTATAATTATTTTAACAAGATAAAATAAGTTTTAAAACCACGAACTTCAGCAGTCTGATAGAAGCGAAAGTCATTTACAAATATTTCAAAGCTTTCATGACCCGTATTCCGTGTCCAGAAAGAAAAGGAGAAAAAAAAACTGAAAAGGCTAGAATTTCGCTCGGAAAATGAACGCTGTTCTTTTACTTTTCTTCTAAATTTAACCTACTTGGAAAATTTATAATTCTTAGGTTTGTCATTCAAGCACGATTGGCCAGTTTTGTTTTAAGGATTATACATCATTGCTCTTAATTTTGTGAAGCCTCAAATGAACGAAGCAGTTATCTATATCAACCGTTCATCTTGTATGGGCTGCATGTACCTTCACGAATAAATGCGCAATCACACGGCATTATTGTATCTGAAACTCTGCAACTGAATATGCAGTTTTAAGTACTCCTTAATTGATTGAGAATTTCAGACTGTTCGCTTTATTATATTTGGATCCTCTCAGGATCAGAATTGTTGTTTTACACCACACAACGGCAGAAAAGAGTACTTTTTTTTCTCAAGTTCCTACTAACAGATTGAGTGTAAGGTGAGATTCGGCGTAGCAGTAACTGAAACTCTAAAAGATGTGTTTTGATAATAATATTCATCTACAAAAAAATGTCATATTTTCAAAAATGTCCTATTTTGCTTTTTTCGAAAAGAAAGACCACCAATGCGTACTTATTTATTTTTATTTTTTCATGGGTTTCTTTATCAAACAAATATTTAGCCTTTTTTATATGGATTTGACATCAAATCAGTAGCCCAAGAAAATCGTTAGAAGGCTCATTCGAACATACATTAAAGTTTCTAGTACGCTTTTTAAGAAGCCAAAAAGATTATGCCGAATCAAAGTTGTATTTTCTGCCATTTATTGGCACACAACTACAATTATGACCCAGTGAGGGCCAAGTTGTTATAGGTAGAAAGATTTGAACTATCCAAACAATTCTATATTATCAAAAACGTTTTTTTTAACTTCCCAATTTTAGAGGCAGTAATGCCGGGTAATGCTGCATTTGCTCCCGAAAAGTCACGCAGTCCATATAAAATAAAGATGATTCACTTGATTTGTGATAAAATTAAGTAGCCTACAATGATATATAATTGCACATCAGCTATTATGGTGGAGGACCAGCGGGTCATTGTATAGGTGAGAGGTAGGGGGGGGGGTTGCCTGCAGCCCCAAAAATTAAGTTTCCTGACTCTTTGTGAACCTTTAGGTGAATTTAGAGAAGGATCAGGAATGGGGATTTAAAAATTAATCTCCATCAGTTCATTTGGACTAAACCTGAATATGGGTGTTCCGGTAAGATAACTCCCCTCTTATTGCAGGAATATGCTTTCTTTGTAACCTTTGTACAGTTCATTACTACGAATTATTTGGAAGAAATTTGAAGAATGGGCTACCCATTTATTCTATCCTTACTAATATAGAACGAAAATAGCTTACAAGTATATGAACAAAATGTAAAGTATTTGTCAAAAGATAATTTTTTTTTATCTGTTAATTATTTTTGCAAAAGAGATAATCATAATTTCGGATCATAACTTACGAATTAAGCTGCTTACTAACAATAATCAAAAAACTTTAACTTTGGTTTTTAAATTATTCTCAAAGTGAAAAATCTTAAAAGGTTTTTTTTGTTCATTTTTCATCATACAAGGCTAATCAAAAACATTAAAGTAAAAAAAAAAATAAAGCAAAACATTACTGCGGAAACATTGAGTTTTTTAACCTCGGACTTTATTTGAACTTCAATCGACCTCAAAGGTTTTACCCTCCGTAGTCAAAGCGACACCGATCCATTTACCGTCGAGCTCTAGTTGACTTTTTGTAACTTGTACCACTTAGTACGATCATCAAGTAGTTACTTAAGAATATTGGGATTTTTCATTATGGAGTTTAGAATTTTGACAAATTTGATCTTGGGATATATAGAAAAAAAACTCCATTTTATTTCCTGTGGATATTTGGCCCGAAAATTTCCTTATTTACAAAGAAGCGTATTTCAGTGTTTGCATTATGGTTGACAAGACTGTAGTCACCTTAACCAAAGTCAAATACCATAATTTAGGGGAGGGTCAAACACAGTCATTGTCTTTTCAATGTACAGAGTCGTCTAATGCCCCATCTATAATTAAATTTAACGCGATTTCGTGTGATGGCAACTCTGACAGCCAGTTCAAAAGCTTATGGTCACCAGCGTAATTTTGTCTTTTTTCAATAATCCTATTCATTTTGTTGGCAGTGTTTCATTAATAAATCAGATTAATGGCTCTTTGATCTTTATTTCTTTACTTTCCAGACAAATATTTTGAAAGCAAGATTATAACTGTTTATAGTAAACTGTGAGGAATAACTGGTACAGTGAAACTATTTTTTCTCACATTCTAAACTTACTTGGCAAACAAGACTTTACGTTGTTATGAAGAAGTAAAACTTTTCATTGGAGTTTTCTGTTAGCTCATTTTTTATTGGCCGTGAAGTTCAAAGTCCCATAACTTGTGCTTGTAAGCTGTGCATTAATTGCTTAGTATTGATTTTCTGACCTGAATTTTATTTTTTGCGATTAGAATCAGTTAAATGGTCACACTTCATAGCTAAGCATACGGTTAGGGGGGGGGGGAGGGGAGGTTCAATATTATGCCAAATATAACTATTCGGTACACTTTAAATAACCTTGAAAATTTTCATACCGGCCACAATAAATTTTATACTGGCCGTGTGGAACAAAATAGATTGGGTAGAACTTTTTGAAAATAGAAACTGTTTAGGCTGCGCGCACAATAATGATTTTGTGACTCTAAAATTATCTAAACTGATTTTATGAAGACCCCTCGTAAAGCTTACTCAAGTCTCATATTTTGGGGGGAATTTCTTTGCAATATGGAATTACCATTGATAAAACTCGTCTCATTACTATGAAATTATAGTAATATGTTAATTTAAAATATTTATATTATGCCACCAAAAGTGTTTGCACTTAATTTCATCAAGTAGGAGCGTAAATGTTTTTTGAAATACAGTTATGACGGTTGTTGAACAAAAAAGAGTAAAATGTGCAAGAGATTTACCTTTTCTGAGCATTGGCGTGAAGGTTCCAAGACTAATAACTGACAGTACCACCAAAATATATCTAGAATATATTTACAAAATCATTTAAAAGGACAATAGTAAATAATCAAGAATTTTTTTTTCAATGGAGATATAATTTTTTCACGAAAAAATAAACAAAAAAGCATGAAGCCCAGTAACCTGGGCTTGTATTGCAACTCCAAAAAAAATTACATCCACTTACATCAATGTATTCGGGTTCCCATTTCACAAGAAAGCAAAAAAAAAAAGCATATAAAACATATTAAACATATAAAACTACTTGAAAAAAAACAAGCAAAAAAAAAAAAAATTATTAGAATTCATAAACCAGCAGACAATGGTGCCTCAACTGCTCACGGAAGCCAGACTTTTCAGCAATATCACTAATAGAAGATGGCGTCTGAGACCACAGCACCGGAAGAATATGACGAGCAGAGAAAGCAGACCTCGCAAACACTCTAATCGGCCTTCTATACATACCAACCTGTCTCGTTGAATGCCCCTGGACATCAGCAGCTGTCTCAAACATATGACGAAGACACATTGGAGCAATATTATTTATAATATCATACATTGGTTGAAGCTTATAAAATAAGCACAACCCTGAAAACGGTAAAATACGGACTCGCGGATAAATATTCCTAACTGAGGGAAGTCTATTGATTCCATAAATAGCACGCACAGCTGAATTCTGGACAACACGCCAAGGTTTCAGGTGAACATAAACTGTTCCAGACCGCACAGAACAACAGTATAGTAAATAAGGATGGACTAATGAGAAATATAAAAGACACAAAACTTTCTGCGGAAACTGATGCTTTAGCTACCTTATCATACCTATATTCCTTGCTACTTTCGACGATATACACTGTACATGCTCTGAAAAACTTAGTGTTTCATCAATTATTACGCCTAGGTATTTCACTGACTTCTGTCGTCTTATTATCGAGTCTCCTACTGTAAGCTCTTGCAACCAGGGGTAATATGAAGATGATCTGCCCCAGACAACGAACTCCGATTTGCTGTGATTTACTTTCAGCTTGTTTAGCCTTAGCCATTTCTCCACTTTTTCCATATCATTACTCAGTGTCCCCAAAAGCTGAGCTTCGGTGCGCTCCGCAACTCAAAAATTCGTATCATCAGCAAACAGGACAAGACATTTTCTAGGTTTATACGTTTCGTCTCCATTTCCAACATTTGTTTTCAATGGATATCATTAATATATATTGAGAAGAAAAGAGGGCCGAAAGGGGACCCCTGGGGAACACCACAACTAACATGGTAATCACTTGATTTCACATCATTCAGTTGCACATACATAGATCGGTGACTCAAATATGATGAAATAATTTTAAGAGCATTTCCTCTAATACCACAGTTGTACAACTTTTTCAAAAGAATCACATGGTCCACTATGTCGAATGCCTTAAAAATGTATAGGAATATAGTCGCCACTTTTAACTTCCCATCCAAAGTACCATTAATCATAGATGTAAAATACTGAACCGCATTTTCCGTACAGTATCCTTTTCTGAAACCAAATCGGTTTGCATAAAAGAAATCCTTCCTCTCCAGGAACTTAGCCATTTGTTTATATAATATTTTTTCAAAAACTTGAGACAGAATAGGGAGTAACGAAAAAGGTCTATAATTGCTGAAATCTTCTCGGTCACCAAATTTATGCAATGGCACTACTCTGGTATGTTAAAATTGATCGGGAAATTCACCTTCTCTAAGACAACCATTGATTAAATCAACGTAACACGGCAATATCACAGGTGAAACTTACTTCACTAATTTCAGAGACAGCACATCCGCTCCAGCCGCTCCATTTCACAATTCACTCACAATTTCTGTCACCTCCTGCTGACTAGTTTTCCGAAGAAAAAGACTAGTATCACTAGGTTCAGGCAAGTACTGCTCAAAAGAACCATCTCCTGGCCGGTTCTCAACATGCAATTTAACTTTTTCCCCAATTTGAGAAAAGTGCTTAGCCATTTCATTGGCAATTTGACTAGCACCGCTATTTCCACTCATTTCTGGTAATACCACTTTCTTTTCATCAACAGCTCATCTAATAGTCTCCCATACCTTAGATGGATTTCCATGATTTTCTTGAAATTCATTTTTAAAATATCCATGTTTCGCTTCACGTAATAACTTAATCAGAGCAATATTGTATTTCCTGTAGATTTCATGGTCAATATTACAATCACTCAAAATACTTATCATATACAGTTGTCTGTATTATTTCTACATATAGGGGGATCTGTCCCAGAGGACTCGTTCTTAATCACTCAGTGAATATCAGCGTAAATACGAGACCAAACTACAAGAAAATTAGAGTAAAAAAAAAAAAATCTTACTGGATTACTCAAGTTTAAACCTTAGCAAATTTAAGATTTGGCTTTGGAGGCAAGAGCTCATTCAAGTAATGCTTTTGTTATAATAATTTGATTAGCATACATTCGTGTTGGAGGTTGGCAGATGCGCAGAGAGCTGGATGCACAATGCTTCTTTAATTTCTGTGCAGCCCACGTCTGAATACATATTTATGTGAAATTGATATTAACAACATAGAGTAATTTTTAAGAATAAAGCACACGAATTGAGTCCAGCACCACAATAATCAGCGTTTACTTAGGTATGACATTGCAGCTGGGGGCTTCTCATGAAACGGGTCCCAAATTTTACCAATGGAGGACCATTTTAAATAATGTAGGATATAACTCGTAACCTACAGTATATGCAATGGGCTTGTAAAAATGGGTAACGCCCGGAAACTCATTGCTTAAAAAGATAGCTTCTTAGGCGAATGAATGTTTTTTTTACTAGGTATTATATTGTATTTACCTGGCCGGATAGTACGGAAGTTCCGGTTCAACCGAATACATTGTCTTTCAAAGCGACAACTCAAACCCTAGCCTTTCAATTTCAATTTAATAACGGGGTCTATTCATACACAAAGAAAACACAAAAAAAACAATACAACAGAACAACTAACCCTCTTTAAGCTTTTGCTTGCTTGATATAACCCCGTACACATAGGAATAAAATTTAATATAAATTTAATATTTAATAATTAAAAGCCTTGAAGGGTGTTTAAAAATCAGTTTTAGGCCTTTATCCGTGTACTTTAAGTTAACTAGGAGACTTTATAATTAAAAAACAATAGGAGAAAACATTTTCCCCCGAAAACTGCCTTAAAAAGATCAAAACGGAACTTTACAGAACTAAAATAGGAAGATTTCTGCCATAGTAACTAAATATGAAGGATTGCTATTTCATAGCCTACTCACTATCCTGCTATGCTACCATATACTACCAATTATAGACTATCCCCACCCGCAATACTTTTATGGTATTTCTACCAATTCAGCTTTCTATTAATGAAACGCTATCAACAAAATGAATAGGATTATCGAAAGAAGACGAAAATACTGACACATATCGACCAAAATCTTGTTCTCGATCGATAAATTGAGCTAGGGACTAAAATAAATAAAAAATACTAGATTAAAAAAAATTAAAAAGGTAAAATAACCAACTAATCATGAAGTTTATTATTTCTCTGTCTCCGCACCACTGACCATTATTACTGTTTACATCAGTGCATTATAAGTTTCAGACAGTAATTAACTATTCCTAAATTTGTTCGTCTTTCCAGAAGTTCCCGAAAAGAAATTTGGGTTCTCTGAAATCTTCCAAAAATGTGATGTCAACGTATGTAAACAATTTTTTATTGTGTTTAAAATTCTGTGTATTTACGATCGTTAATTTTCGAGACATATCGGAGAATCTGTCTTTCTTTTGAAACAATCTGGGGATAATCCCAAAAATTTGGGGATGGTTGAAATACTGGTTTCATACGACCAGCTAACAGTTTCGAAAATAAAACTGAAAATTGAACAATAGGAAAAAAAAAATACATTCACACTCCCGAATATAATGAAAATTGAGATAAAAATGTTTTGGCTGTAATAGGAAAAACAGTAGTTTGCAGTTTTTCCACAAAAAGTAATGTATTTATAATTTTGTGGCCATGAAAGTTGGCTCTGAAATCGCAGCTTCTAGCCCTGGGCTTCCACTGATGTGATTTTACGCAAAGACGGCCATTTTTCGCGGGATCTATAAAATTTCATTCATTTTTTTTTGTTGGAAGTTTGTGCGTCACAACGTTTCAGCGGCTGCATTGAAATATTTCCACTGAGCTATTGAAAATCCCACTGTTATTTTGAATTGAAAGCTTTTTAGAACCTTAAATTTCAAGTAACTGAAATACTAATCATGTTTATTAGGGGTTTTCCATTAATATTTGGCAAATAACATGACAGCCATGTCCTTTTAATCCAAGATTTTAATCCTCAAGACCTGGGGGGGGGGGGTGTTTCTTGGGAAATGAGGATATAACGTAAGAAATATATTCTGAATTAGACAGAGCTAGTCTAGGCTAATACAGGTTAGCCCTTTGAATATTTGTCTTGGCTTCTAGAACTTAATTAGCCTATTCCTATGCATATGCTGTTTAAATATCTCACAATATTTTTTGTGCTTCAACAGCTTCAGTGAACCATTTCTGTGTGAACATTTTTGCAATTTTCCTGCATCCGTTACCCGTGGGCTGTTTCTCGTTAAATTAGCATTAACATCCTGAAACAAACTTTAAGTTTAATCGATGATGCTATGCTGATAATCCAATATTAGACCATATACTTTATGAAGCAAATCAATTTTCCTGCATCAGTTGTTCATTGGCCGTTTTTTGCTAAATGTAGCATTAATATTCTGAAGCAAACTTTTAATTAAATTGATGTTGCTGATAATCCAACATTAGACCATATACCTTATCAGGCAAATCAATTTCATGTAGGTCAATCAATTGCCATCAAACTAGTACATTAGTTTCAGTCTGCCATCCTTGTTAACAATTAGGGTTAGGAGTTGCCTAGGCCTTTCTCCATAGACATTAATTTGCTTCATGCCCAATATTGCTGATCCTTGTGTCATCATACCTAGTCCAGTTTACATTCCTTGGGTTCTTTTTTTTTCTTTTTATTGGCACAAAGTCACCTATGAATATGAAATATATCACAATATAGGAGGACATAAATCATTTACAAATGTAATTCAATTTTTTCAACTAGTATGATTGTAATGAAGTGTTTATGTCATATTCATTACTTTGACTTCTAAATTTCTCGGGAACTAACAACTAAGCTAACAACTCAAGCTTCTTAATTTTTTTTTTTCTTCCAGGCTACCATATCATCTTTCTTGCTTCATTGTTTTTTATTGGCGCTTATGCAGAAAATATCACAAAAGTCGAGAGTTTTCCAGATAACATTTCATCTATGTCAGACAGAATCTCCGGAAGAACTTTGGTTAGTAGCTTTAAGCATTAAAACTTCTTCGTTTCAACTATTTTTTAGTTTTGAGGACTTGAGGATTTTGATTGAGATATTGAATATGTTATTTTTCTCTTTTTCACTCGAAAGATTTGTAGACTAGTATTTGAAACACCCTCTCTTTTTATTTTTTCTGCTTAAAATTCAAATAAATGGAAGTAAAAGCTTTTCATAACTCAATAGCTCCAAAACATGTGGAAGAGAGTCTACAGATCCACTAATATGCATAAAGCTGCCTAGAATTAAACTCTGCCCACTCCAAGAACTAAATGCCCTCCCGTTCTCTGGTTCTATGCTGAGTTGTCTCTCTAAAAATTTGTCTAAGCTAAATTTAGTAAATAAAATAAATTAAAAAACATAGGAAAAGCAGCTGTTAAGATTCATATATATTTATGTCTCGAATTCAAAACGCCCTGAATTAAAAAGTCTCAATGAAGTCTCATGAATAAGATAAGAGATGTCTCCCAGAGACACATTTTCTGTAATTCTGTTCATTTTCGTTGATATGACTATGTTGAAATTCTGGTTCAATAGCCTGTGAAGCAGTGGGTTTTGCCTGGGGGCAAATAAGGTGTTCAAGAGGATGGCTTGACTGAGACTTTTAATTTTAGATCAAATTAGATATTCTTAAAGTTTTTGTGACCATTTGTTGCACATGACTAAATTGGGAGAAAAGAAGATCAAATAAATGAATAGTGAGTATTTTGGATAATGCAGCAGTATGCACCTTATAAAAATTAAAGCCCCTCGTCTTCACCACTCCTTAGACGACAATTTTAACTTTCAATTAAACCTCATAGAGTCAAAAAATGTAAATACAGCAAAATAACTCGCATTTCTATAACTGGCTATTCTAAGATCTACTTTGAGAAATCTGAATAGCCAGGACTGGATTTAAAGCTTTAGCATTCCTAGGCTCAATCGTTTTTACTGCTCCTTTTTTGCGAGAATTTTCAGGGAGGTCTCCGAAAATTCTCGGATTTTGGAAGCACTGAACAGAACGCAACTGGTGAGCCAAAAGTAATGAAAGTGAGAGGTGATGTCGAACTCCTAGCTGCTATTCTTTGGAGACATCTGACAGTTTATAAGTGACCATGTTGTTTTAAAATCTCTTTTCTGTGAATAGGCGGCGGATTGAACCTAGAACTTTGACGATAAATAACGTCAGTCTAATTTTTGATAAGAAAAAAAATCATTCAGTAATAATTTTTTGCACCTCTGGCATTGTGTGCCCCTAAACTCGTGCCTAGGGGGCATATTGGTAAATCCAGGCCTGTGGATTGCTGCAGAATGATATGAAAGCTACTTTTTTGGACTGTGATTCAACACAAAGACACCATCTCAATAGTACATAATATAATGCGAGTCTGATAAAAGGAAAAAGAAAAAACAACTACAAACCGCATATTATTCACTGATTTTTACTTACACTTAAACTCAATTGATATCTAAATTACTCATTTGCATCCATATCAAATAAACTATATTGAACATATCAAATAAAGGTTTTCGACAAATGCATGTATATTTTCATTATGCATTATGTCTGCACTAAGGTACAAAATTTGTATCCACTAGCATTGGCAGAGATTCCCTTTGGCTTGACCTATTGGTGCATTAATATTTGAAACATATTTTGTTTTGACCAATTTTTAGTTACTCAAAATATGTTTTTCGTGCATAATGTGGTTCTTTTCTGGACAGTAAAGCAAAAACAAATATTGATTTGGAATTAGAAATATGATTAGACAGAAAAGTTAAATATGATATATTCAATAGTAGAATACTTTTTTGTGAGATAGATTAAAATTATATATTGTTTTTGTAAAAATTGTAAGATTAAAATATTGCTTTTGCACGATAAAATCCAAAAGGGACCATCGTAACGTATAGAAATAAAAGGGCTGCGTTTTAAACCTCTATTTAGGTGTTTTACTTTTTTGCAATTTTTGCACTTATGATTTTTTCATTTGCAAAGAAGTTTATTCTACAAACATAAATCTATGTTGCTTGCCATGATTAGCTGATTCCTCTTAATCTTTCAAATCTAACCTTTATTTTCATCAGCTTATGAATCATACTTACTTGTCATATTAAATCATATAATCTCATAGTATTCATGGGATTTGTAGCTAAGTGTCTCCTATACTAGATAAAGCGAAGTGGAATACGCTGTTGAGTGTCGTATGAGTCCCTTATGACACCTTTTGAGTCTTGGTGAGGCTTACGAGGAATTTTAGAAGAACAAATTTTGATAAAACGAAACTTGAAAGAAAAGATAACTTTCTTTTATTTTTAGAGGATGTAAATTCTGATTTTCAGCATTGCATTAAATATTTAACCACTGGAAATTCTGAAAACAATTGAATTGAAAACTTGAAAGGCAAAGAGGTATAAAAACTTGAAGGCAAGTGGAGCTTATACAATCAGCATTTAATGAGAGTTGAGTTCACTTTTGAATGATAGTCAGGTTCGAAAATTTGTTAGGCCTACAGTTTGGACAAAGAGAAATCTATTTTAGAAAAGAATAACTACCAAATTATCAAAAGAAACTTCAAAATAAAATTATCATTTATTGTTTTGTTTGGTTTTATAGTGCTGGACCTGGTGAAAAATGTATAAATATACCGATCCAAAATTATTTAAGAAACTATCAGTTTCTACCTTTATCGGACTGCGTCTTGCTTAACTCTCGCTCTTTACACTCAAGTCTTAAAGTTTTATTTTAATATCTCTGATTTAAATTGAAGGAGCAGACTGTTTAAGCCGTTTTTCTTAAGGAATTGTGACAAAAAATTGAGTTTTAGCGTAAAGAGCGAGAATTGACGAAGGGGCGGCCTCCCTTATACTCGGAATAATTACTATTTATTTAATTTTTGACGCTGCTCCTTCCTTTCAGTTGAGAAAAATCTCCTTTTTAATTCAATCTCTGACCGTTGTTCAAATCATGCTAGGAAATCCCTGTATAAAATTTTGCCTCATATAATCCTCCCAGAAATTTTCTCTCCAGAAAACCCTCCTCGTGGAAGATGCACCCTCCGCAGACACCCCCCCCCCCCTCCGAAAAAATCCATACGCTTCCCAATAACAAATACTATATGTAACAAAGGATAAATTGCAAAGATTTCGACATTTTTTTCAGGGGGGAGGGGGGTTATTAACAAAAGATATAGTTAACTGGCTTTTCAACTATGCTGAATCAAATGGATATCTCAAAATTTTGATCACATGTCTTTGGGGGAAATGGGGTGCGGTAGGGAGACACGTTGGCCTCCAATCTTTTTGGCCACTTCAAAAGGACACTAGAACTTTATATTTCCATTTGAATTGGCCCTCTCAAAACTTTCTAGGACCATTGGTGCGATACGATTACCTCTCGGCAAAAAACGCTTCCGTGATTTTTCTTCTACCAAAAAATACCCATTTCCACATTTTTGTTGGTTTGAGCTTGAAACATCTACGGTAGGGTTTTCTGATGTACTGAATCTGATGACATAAATTTTATTAAGATCACTTAACTTTGTTTTTTTGGAGGGTGGGGGTACCCATTTTTTGAAAAGCGGGAAATTTTCTCAGACCAATATTTAAAATCGGCATAAAAACAATTATTTTGATGTATTAATTATTTTCAAAATTCCTTTTTTTAAGAGTTTCGGTTGCTATGGGCCAGGGGTCGGTCGAAAACAGGATCAGCCGCTTTGTGGCATTTTTGAAACAGGTTTTTGTGTGGCATGGCCGCATAGAAACAAAAATGAATTCTTGTCGAAAAGGGGCATGTTTAAGAGCTGACGTCACAAGACTTGTTTTGTTTCTTAAGCTAATACGAAGGTGATGACATGCCAATTCTAAACCAAAAATGACTCTATGGAAATGCGGCACGTTTAGGCATTACGTAAAAAACTGGTTTCTGTCACAAAATTTGAATGTCTCTTGTTTTGGCTTTTGCCAAGGATACAAAGACATATCCATCGTATATATGGGTCTGCTAATTACGAGTTATGGAGTTTGTACTTTGAATAGAAGATGGCATATGAGACGCGAATCTCTTATTTTTAAGTGCTATTTTGAAGTCTAATTTTGGATGTGTCAAACGTTCACAGATCTAGATAAATATTTGCAGGTACTGCAGATTATCCCATATACAGGTTTTAATGTGTCCTTCGCAGTGAAAATCAGTGACCGGTAGCACTAATTTATGAAAAGTTTGGCGGGGGATATTTTCCACAGTTTGTGTTGTTCCAATAAAATACCAAAACAGGTTGTTTCAATAAGAATTCTTGCAAACGGTATTTTTATTAATCTAAAGGGTTGGTTAAAAAGTAGTTCTTAATTAAAAATTTGAATAAACTTGCCCTGAAAATCTCTAATGCTTAGCAAACTTTCACATGTCAAACACTATTAACTGGGAAATTTGATTCAGGAGGCCCTTTTTAAGACTTAGGAAAAAAGGTTTAACTTTACCGTAAAGAGCAGGGTATTGAGGAGGAGGCACCGTACAAATATATTAATTTCTGTTTTTTTCTTAAGTTTTAGTGCTGCTCCGTGCTTTCAGTTGAAAAATAGTTTTTCTTAAAATTTAATTTCTGATCTTTTTTCGAATAATAACGAGACACACACCTCCCCATTCATGGCAATTTCCCAAAGAAAACTCCCCCAAGGAGAGTTCCCACGCGCAAGATAGTACCCCCATGAATTTTACCTCGTAAAAGTTCATGCTTACTGCAAATGCCCATCCCCCCCCCAAAAAAAAAATCTTGTTCACTATTCTGGATGAAAAATTCTTCTGAACATAATCTAACTCGAAAAAATACTTGTTTTTAACTTTATTTATGATCGTTTTTTTAATTCATACCAACAATCACCTCTATGTTGAAAATTTTTCAAAGGTCCTTCCCCTCCAACAGGAAGTTTCTTGTGTGGAAAATTTTACAGCAGAGAATTATTACTGATGATAGTTCTTCATGGATTACTTCTCATGAGGTAAATGAGTAAATTTTGCTTATGAATTCAGGCAAACTTCCCCCCGTGTAAAATTTTTGTTGAAGTCAACCATCCCCCCCCACGATTTTCTGGCGT
>JAQQPU010001386.1:56676-67431 GCA_029168905.1 Artemia sp. Kazakhstan ARC1039 | reverse complement strand
TAGAAGCAATTCAAGCAGACTTGGACTAATTTACTTGCTGGGCAGAGAGTCAGAAACTGGAGTTTAATGCCCAGAAGTGCAAATTAATCCACTTCAGTAATAAAAAAAAAAAAAAAAAAAAAAAAAAAAAAAAAAAAAAAAAAAAAAAACAAACAATACTCAATGGAGTCAGTGGACAGAAAAAGGCACCCCATTGTCAGTAGTCATCCCAAACAAAGCCTGGGTCTGTTAGTTGATGAAGGGTTAAAATTTAGTTAACACACTGAGACTGCTGCCACAAAGGCCAGTCAGACTCTTGATATGATTAAGAAAACTTTCAGTAGTCATTCCCTTTCAGTTGTTCCAAGCTTTTTAAAGGTTTACTTTGGCCTAAGCTAGTCTTGTATGTACATTGCCAACCCAATTAATAAATCAGACAAAGAATCCCTATAATCAGTTCATAGACATACAACAAAAAACATCAAAGGTCTCTGAATCTGAAATCCCTTACCCCTCTTGGCCTAAAAAGATTACCCTCATTGGCAAATTGCCAAAAGATCATCACTTTTTAAAACATCACATGATTATAAAATTCAAGCTACTCAACCATGAAAAGTTTATCACATACATCTTTCTACCAGATATTTCTTCAAGAACAAGAGGACATGATCAAAAAATTTTTAAGAAGCAACCCAGCCCAAGGTATCCTGGAAGTACCAGTGGATGCATTTGATGTTTAGTCATCCACATCATCAAGTATGGAGGTAAGGTTGCATTTAATTCTTTTTGAATCAGGTAGTGAATCTATGGAACTTGTTGGACCAGGATAAAGTCTTTTCTGCCAGTATTGAGTCATTTAAATCAATACTTGGCAAGGAATGGTGTAAGTAGCCCTGACAAATAGTTTGGGACTTACCTGATCAGTCAACACATTATCTTCACTAACCAGTGACAAGTGTGATACTTCACTGACCTATAGCTGACAATTGTGATTTAAGGTAATTGGCTGACTGTAAGCTTCAAAAGTGCAATTTTTTAAATTTAGACTAAAGTTACCCCTACAGCTAGGCCTATTTAAATACAATTAATCTCCTTCAAAACAGTCATTTAAGAATATATCTGTCTGTTATTTATATACTTTGTTCTAATTTGAACATCTTGTGTATATGATTGAAAAGTTCAAAGATTATCCTAGGCTAGAACTACAAATGTGTGTTGTTAACCATCTGTGTATTAAAAATTTGGAGTGTTATACATTGTTAAAATAGCCTAGCTAATTACTACTTATTGAGGACAATTTGAAAAATATAATAGTGATACCATCCACTTGGTGGCATGACAGAGATTTTAAGGTGATAGAATATTGTAGTTGAAACAGTGATAAGCTGTATGAGCAACCTGCTGATAACCCCATCCTTTTTTTCAGATATGTCATTTTGAAGAGAAAATTGAAGTGTTTGTTTATGAGGCAATTATGTCTTTCCTAGCCAAATCACCTTATCCAGCACCACTAGTTACTATCTTCAAACAATGACCTCTACCTATAGAACCAACTAAAATAGGCCAAGCCTTCTTTTGGCAGTTATTAATGCAAGCATTCATTATGGTTAAACTTGATTCATCCTCACCCTGCTGACAATCCCTCAGAGCCAATAGCATTAAGATATAAAGACAATCAACCTAACAAACAGGTCATTCTTACTTTACAGTATGTAGCATATTTGTATTAATCATATTATCACATTCCTTCTATTACTATTTACCTTTTTAATTCATTAAAAATAGTAATATTATCCACTTTTTGGTCTAATCACTCATGTTAAACTGGATATCTTAAATATATACAGCATAACCTGTTCTGCAAAAGATGAATCAATGGAAAGACCAAGAAACAAATATATTATTAGGGCAATAATTGTGTCCACTAGGGGGGGGGGGGAGGCACAGGTAATGACTATAATTTTGAAAAGAAGCATGGAAGTTTGAGCTCCAGATATAGATAGTATTTCTAATGCTTTTCTTCAGAAGACAGCCATGTGTTTAGCTGAACCTCTTGCGTTTTTGTTTAACCATTGTCTATTGAGTGGTAAATGCCCCACAGTGTGGAAAAAAGCAGTTGTAAAGCCACTCTATAAAGGAGGATCTAAATCCAAATTTGGAAATTATCATCCAATTTCAAACACTTCAATTTTTTGAGAGTTTTTGAAAAGATTGTTGTATATTGGATACAGGATTACTTCAACCAAAATAAATTATGGCATCCGTCATAACATGGTTTTAGAAAAAACAGGTCATGTAATACACAGTTGCTAGAAGTTGAAAAAAATTTCCAAAATATGGCTGATTTTGGTTTGAAGTTTGATNTTGAAAAAAATTTCCAAAATATGGCTGATTTTGGTTTGAAGTTTGATTGCTTGAACATTGACTTCAGTAAAGCATTTGACAAAGTTTCAGTTAGTTTATTGCTTGAAAAATGTGAGAAGTATAAGCTAGGCAGTAGAGCTTTAACATGGATTACAGATTATTTATCAGGCCTTTCCCAGCAAGTTATAGTCAGTAGTGCACTTTCAAGTGAAAGTCCAATTTTGAGTGGTGTGCCACAAGGCAGTTGTTTGGGCCCAGTGTTATTTTGTTTATTTGTCAATGATTTGCCTGAAGTATTTTGTCACTTCACTGTCAAACTGTTTGCAGATGATATAAAACTGTATAAAAGTGTTACCTCCCTGGTAGACATCACCCTTATTCAAGAGGATCTAAATGCCCTAAATGATTGGTGTAAATTGAGCTCCATGTTTGTAAACCATCAAAAATGTTTTGTACTCCATTACTTTTCAAAAAGCTCAACTTATCATTATTTTCTTGGTGATACACCTGTTTCATCTGCAGATTCAGTAAGGGATTTAGGTATTCACTTTCATAACCAGTTGAAGTTTCATAAGCATGTGTCAATAATTTCACAAAATGCAAATTACATTCTGCTTTGGATTAAAAGAAGTTTTATGAAATTTAACCTTCACACTTTTATGACACTATACAAGACAATAGTATGTCCAGTGGTGGAATATTGTTCCTCTGTGTGGTATCCTACATAAAAATGTGACTTGCAACAAATTGAAAAGGTTCAACACTGGGCATCAAAGTTTGTGCCATATAGTATCAGTGTTGACTGGAGTCTTTGGGACTTCCTTCTCTGGAGTTTTGATGGGATAGGATTGACCTGATCAATACATTCTGGATTATTAAGGGTGTCAATAATCTAGACTGGGCTGATTTCTTCAAACTTAGTCATTACTCAGCCACTTGACAAAACTTGTATAAAATGTATCAGCCACAAGTGCACAAGAAAATAGGTCAATTTAGCTTTGTTAACCATGCAACAAAACTTTGGAATAGTTTACCCAATACTGTAGTTTCTACTCAAACAGTGCAATTATTTAACAGTGCTCTTTTTGAAACCAAGTTCTATGAAAAACAGTTTCTGTAATATAGTTGTTTTTTCACTGATGATTATTTATTTTTGTTTATTTTTTTTGTGTGTATTTTGCAGTGTTGCTGTTTAAGCTGTCATTTTTTGTGTTTGTTATGTGACAAAAGCCAATGGCTTCCTCCTTTATTGGATAAAATAAAGAAGAAATCTTCAGAACAAAAGAACATTGAGCCATAGAAAAAACACTGAAGATGAGCACCAGAAATGACCAGAGAAACTTAGATGAGTAGAAATCAGCTTAGGAAAAAGAAACAACAGAGAGATGACTCAAGAGTTGTCTACAAAATCACCAATGAAAAATTGGCAAGAAATCCTTCATTCAACACAGACAGGTAAAAGATGTATCAAGATAACAAAGCAGCTTGTGATGAACAAAGTTTGGGCAGCTACTTTGAAAAGCTGTTGAACAGACCTCCATCAGACAATTCCCTAGAGATTGCAGCATCAGCTTTTTTCTCCTTAAATGTTAACATGGATCTACTATCATTCACCAAAATTGCAACAGCAGCAAAAAAGTTGAAAAATGGGAAGTCACCTTAATTACCTTAATTCGCACTTTGGAGCAAATTAAGGTCCATACTGGATCTGTTGTGCCCCGGGTCAAATGATGGCAAAAAATCGTCACTGTGTTAGGGCCCAGTGACACGCCATAGGAGAGGTCTGCTGGAGAGATGCAATTTAAGCCCACTCAGTAGCAGTGGCCACGAGGTAGGTATGGCCTGTAAAGACCATTCTCAGTGGTATAGAGCTGACACCACTGCACAACAGCAACTTTGGATCAAGTATGCGCAATGGTTGGGTATGACAAGCAGCATCAGCCTCCTAGCAAGACACTCATTATGATAAAGTTGGCATCAGTCAGTAGTTGAGTGGGACCGACAGTCCCACTCATATTTCAATGGCTTGTTATTCCATTCCTTGTCAAGTCTGGACTTGAAGGACGCAGCCGTAGGTGCAGTCACCGTTTCAGCTTGAAGGCTATTCCAATTGTTGACAACATGCTCAGAAAAGAAGTGTTGCTGCGTTTGTGTTTTAACAAAACGTTTTGACAGCTTATGTGAGTGTCCTCTTGTCTGGTACTGACTTGAATGTTTGGTAAAGAGGGGGTTATTTGGTTGTGCGTTATACTTGTAGGTCAGCATCATATCACCACAGCAGCGTCTGAAGACAAGTGTTGGCAGCTGCATGCGTTCCAGTCTCTTGTTGTATGGGAGATCTCATAGGCCAGCTATGCATTTCGTGGCATGTCTCTGAACTCCTTCGATTAGACTGGTGTCATTCTTATAAGAAGGGGAGGTGAGACACGTACCAAAATCCAAAACGGGTCTAACTATAGCCTTATAGAGCCTTAGAAAGACTGTACGGGAGCAGCTGGTTATAGTGCATTTGAGGAGACCAAGGCTTGAATTTGCTTTTGAAACTGCTTGTTGCCAGTGGCCGTGGAACTTCAGTTGTTCATCTATCAGCACTCCTAGATCTCTTTCTTCGGGACTTGTCTTTAGTACTAAGCTAGCCAGTGAATTGGGATCAGACATGCTATACTGGTGACAGAGGTTGTTGCTTCCAAAGTGAAGGACACTGCACTTCAATGTGTTGAATTCAAGTAGCCAGTCTTGTGCCCACATTTGGATTTTATGAAGGTCATGCTGCAGACTTTGTTGGTTTGCAGGCCCAAGCAGCTTGGAGTCATCAGCATAGAGAGTGATGTTGTTTTCTGTTCCGTTCATCATATTGTTCATGTATATAAGGAATAGGGTAGGGCCCAAGACAGTACCTTGGGGGACTTTCGCCATTATTTGTGAAGAGTGGAACCTGCTGACTCCGACCAGTCAGAAAGTCCATGACCCAATTGACCACGTCCGAGTGGGTACCTGCTGCTGAAAGTTTCAATCTGAGATGGTTGTGTGGTACCTTGTCGAAAGCCTTGGCTAGGTCCAGTAAAATCAGGTCCACAGGTGTTCCTTTCTCCAGGTAATCTGTTATGGTGCTGTATGTCTCAAGGAGATTGGTCTCAACTGATTTTCCTGGCAGAAATCCGTGCTGGTCGGGGGAAAGTATATTATTATTACAGAGATGTGTCAAAATATCAGCATTCACAATCTGCTCAAGGGTTTTTGCCACTGCTGAGGTCAGACTGATGGGTCTGTAGTTTTTGGCTTTGGTGTGGTCACCTTTCTTGAATATTGGGGTGACATGGGTCAGCTTCCAGTCTTTGGGTACCTTTTTTGAGTCAAGCGACAGTTGGAATATATTGCATAGTGGTTGTGCAATTTCTTTGGCAAGCTCCTTCAATAGTCTTGGGTGCAAATTATCTGGACCGGCGGACTTATTGACGTCTAGTGCTTCAAGTCGCTTTTGGATGACAGTGGGCAAAGACTAAATTTTACCCCATTGTTAGCTGCTGAGTGCATTAGTCTACTGGCAACCATTGGGCTCATGCTACAGAGGGTAACCCAGAAAAACAATGCATCAAATTTAATAGACAGATATAAAAAAACATGAATACCTCAATTCAGCCTCAGTGACAGAACATACTGACAGCAGGAAACCCACAGGAAGATTTATGGCTCCTTCTTGATGCCCTGGGTGCCTGTAGAGGTGCAGGTGGATCTAAGGAAGTTTAGATCCACTGTTTTTTTGTTTTGTTTTTTTTTAATTAGCCTAAGCCAAGAGCAATATAAAGAAGATAAGGATGAATTGTCAAAATACAGACAAACTATAGAAATTAGCATAATAAAAGCTATCTAAAATATCTTGTTCTAGCATGTCTCCTTCTAGAGCAAGCACAGTAGACCTATCCTATTGAGTAGGCTTACTTTACTAAGTTATCTACAACACACACCAAGTAGGCTATTNAGTTATCTACAACACACACCAAGTAGGCTATTTGAAAAAAGGTAAAATTCTAGTTTGGCTACTTTCTGCTATCTTGGAAAAGGGTTAGGAAAATGAAATTTCTAGTAGCCTAATGAATCCAGGGCTAACATAGGCTACTCCAAGAAGGTATTGCCAAGCTTCCAAGTTAACCTTCTTCTGATTTCTATGTCTTAGAAATTTGGGTAAATATATACCAAATCATATTATTGAGTTAGGAATAAAGTGAATACACCATTTGATGCCTTTTTTAATGCTGATTACAAATATAATAATCAGTAAAGTTATACAAAATCATATTATTGAGTTAGGACAAAAGTGAATACACCATTCAATGCCTTTTTTTATGCTGATTATGAATATAATAAGCATTTCTATCAGAAATGAATTTCAGCCCCCCCCCCTATATAGGCCAATTCAGGGTTAGGTTAGGTATAGCCTATATAGGGGGGGGGGGGCTGAAATTTATTTCCAATAGAAATGCTTATTATATTCATAATCAGCATAAAAAAGGCATCAAATGGTGTATTCACTTTAGGCCTATTCCTAACTCAATAATATGATTTCATAGAACTTTACCTAATAATTATTTCTATTGAAAATGAATTTCAGCCCCTCCCCTATATATGCCAATTCAGGGTAGCCTATATATTTCTACATTAGAGGGGGTGGGGCAAATTTTGTTTCTGATGTAAATGGGAGGTAATTTTAAACTTTACACCCCCCCCCCTAATGTAGAAATATATACCCTGAATTGGCATATATAGGGGGGCTAAAATTCATTTTGGATAGAAATGATTATTAGCCTATATTTGTAATCAGCATAAAAAAGGCATCAAATGGTGTATTTAATTTATTCCAAACTCAATAATATGATTTGGTATGTATTTATACCAAAATTTGCCTTGGATACCAAACCAATTACCGAATAAAGCGACACCCCCAAAAAGATTTAGAAAACAATTTATACCTCCCTGATTATCCTTAGGAATGGCAGTTTTTCATTTTTTTTTTCTTCCTCATGCTTAACGTATCTAGCAGCATTTGTAACTCAGTTTGATGCATCTATTGACAGGAACCAGAGCCTAAATTCTGTCAGTCAAGGAATTTTGCCCGGATTTTGAATTTTTTGAAAGGCATATACTTATTATTAATAATTAAACTAAATTTTGATCAGTTAGACAAAATTCTTAACAATAAAATTTATCCCTTCAATAATCCGACAGGGTACAGTGTTGCTTTGCTGGTCACATTCAAAACTAATTTTCACAGCTATTTCCCGACATGGTCGTTTTTTTTTTAATTGAAACAGAAAACCGGATGGACGACCATGTCGTAAAATTGGTTTGGAGCCTTTTCTCTTGAATTGTGGCCATACTGTTTGTAGAATGAATAAAACGAAATAATTTTTAATCTAGTTTTATTCAGAATACTGATACTCTTAAGGCTCTGCCTCAAGTTTTACCATTTTCTCCTTTCCGACCTTTTTCTAAGGTTTCGGTAATCTTTAACGTTTAAAAAAATTACATTTGCAAAGTTTCTTTGCCATTTTTCAAGGATTTAATCAAATTAATTTTAATATGAACACTTTATTTGGAGAAAAAGTTAGACCTCTCAAACATTTTATGGTAACAAACTGTAAGTAAGGAGTGAAACTGCTCACAAGTAACCGAAACGCTAAGAAAGGGAATTTTTATACCAATAGACATATCCAAAGAATTGATTTATTATGGTGATTCCGATTATATAAGTTTCTTTAAGTTTGATGTTATCCATTAAAGACGAAGAGCCGGAGAGAATTTGCTAGGTTTTCAAAAAAGGGGAGAATCACCCCTTAAAGTACCTAGGACACCAAAAATGAAAACTAATTCATTAAATTGGTCAAGTGCAAACTTACACAGCCATATACATCTTAAATTAGTGTGAAAAACCGATAATTCATTTTTTAAGGAGAAAGATCGCCTGTTTACATAATGTATTCCAAAACAAAAGTTCGTGGCCAATTTCAAAAATAAAGAACGTGTGCTGTTAAACAGCAGAAAATGACCAAAAAATAAATAAATCAGCATATAGCCTTAGAAAGGGTTGTTTTCTTTTATGTTCTGGTAAAACAGAAATCGGAACCTAGTTCGGCAAAGCTCTTTTCTTTGAAAAATACTTTTAAGGAATGCTTCTTGAAAAGAGCTTGGCTAGATTAGGCCTAGTCTTGATGTTACTAGGATTTTTGGCATTCCAGGATCTTTTAACCATGAAGCAGTGTAAAGGTAAACATTAATGATTCTAAAAGAAAGTATCAATATATAGGCTACCCTATTGGTAGTTTTGCAGACCTAATGACTTCCACTGATAGCCTACCTTATGTAGGCTAAGGTAAGACACCTAGTAGGCTGTGTGATTTGCTTGAATATTTTGATATAAATCTACCTCATAGTTACTACATAATAGTAGCATATACCGTTTATGCTTTTTTTATATTAGAAATACAAATTACTTGGGTGTGCACTGTTTGACTAGGCCTATTAAAGTCATTGGTTCTTTATGCTCTAAGCAACAAATATTGTCATTTACTCTTATATACAAAGCACTATAAAATCAAAACAATAGGCAATATTGTGTTTCCTTTAAACATGGAGAATGATATAGTCTTCTGTATGAATTTTTAAACATCAAATTATTATAGAGAAAAATGAATACAGAATGCTTTTTGGTTTTCTTATTTAATATATGATCCACTAAAATGTCATACAAAAGAAATTATATTACCCCACTGATACATAGAGAAAACAACAAAGTCATACAGATGGCTTTCCATAGTTCCAATTGCAGTTCAGGCAACTTGGTGGTCACATATCAATCCTAAAACTTAGTCAACCTACCTGAGAATTTATGTGGCCAGGAAAATTAGGCTTAGGATGCTTCTTCATCAGCAAGTTCCATAGACATTGTCTGTTGTGAGTCAGCCCAAAAATCTTAGTCATCTCTATTGTAATTCAAGTAGACTTTCCAAGTAGGCCTGTCCACCTAGAGTCTAAGTCATTTTGACCAAGTTTTAGGATTAACATGACCACTAAGTCACCTGGACTTGCAGTCCTCAGTCAGAAAACCCAATCTATAAGCCAAGACAGTTACACTAAAACAGAATTAATTGAAAATTGGTTGACTGAAAGGTTGCCTGGCCTTGTGTGCAAACAAGTGGCATAGGGTCTACCTGCCTAAAGTCTTAGACAGGCAACCCAGTTTATAAGCTCAGACAGTTACACTAACACAAAATTCATTCAAAATTGGTTGACCCAACAAATTGCCTGGATTTGCAGGTGAACAAGTGACATAAGGTCTGCCTGCCTATAGTCTCAGGCAAGGGCAGCTGAGTTTTAGGACTAACATATGAACATCAAATTGCCTGGACTCACAGGCAAACCAGCAACAATAATAATAATCAATTGAATTTTCAGAACATATATCCTATAGGCCTTCAAAAAATTATGGGTATTTATTAGTGAAAAGGATGTCACACTGTTATGCTAAAGCAATGCAGGAAAAAAAGGTACTGTTCTAATATCTGGGGAACATGCAAGAAGTGAAGTTTGGTTAATGCTAGTGAAATAAAACAAAATAGGATAAAAATATAATAGTTTAGAAACAAATTTTGGCTGTATATTTGCACATTAGGAGGGCGGGGGTAAAGCATAGCATATAATAAATACATAACGTAAACTAACCTAGGTACCTTTTTTCCTCCTAAACCCCAAAAAACTAAAGCTTGAATATAGTTCCTGGAGTGAGAAACCCATTGTTTATAGAGCATAAGATAGGAAATTACTGGGTAATGTTATCTGTTCTTGGCTTTTCTCAAGTTGCATGTTGCCCATATATTAGAACAGTACCAAAAAAAATTTAGTGGAACAAAACAGGAATTATATTAAGAACAAAATTAGAGAGTCATGGCTTCTCTGAATGACAAATGTTGATTAAATAAAGCAATACTATTAGATCATTATCTGTCATTGTTATTATTGTATTATGAATCATATACAATATATTATTGTATTGTTTGTACTTGCCATTGTACACTGTTTATTCTAATTCAGCATTAGGACACATAATTTTGGGGTGCCAATTATGTGAGGGGGGAGCAGTTGCCTCAGTTAGACTTTGAAAAATACCTTCATATTTCTATTTTGCTACTTTTTATTTTATCATGGCTAACTTGTTATTTTTGCCCCATTTACATTTTGAGGATTGGAATCACTGACATAATTACCAGATACAAATCATCAGCACAACTGGGTTATATTTTGTTTAGTGATGAGCCTGAATAAATGACTCTTACTTAGTTACTTCATAATAAATAAATTATTATGGTTATTAGACTTTGAAGTTGATACCACGAGCCTATGCTTTACTCCCCCCCCCCC
>JAQQPU010001386.1:40800-56576 GCA_029168905.1 Artemia sp. Kazakhstan ARC1039 | reverse complement strand
CCCCCCCCCCCCTAATATGGAAATATATAGCCTAAGTCAGCTTCAATCATTAGTCAGCTACATATGACCTATTTTTCTCCTTAGCCAGTTATTTAAAGAAGCAAATTTTTGAGCATAGGGTTACTAGGTTTCTATGGGCTGTTCTGAGCCTTCTAGCCCCTTCAGGGCTCAAAACTAATAGTCCCTGTAAAGTGATTATTTAATTATAAAAGAGCATGAAAAATACTCATTATTTTGAATTGTGCTGAAACGCTAAATTTTGTTGAAAACTGCAGTCTAGGCTATGTACCAAAAATATGGTGTTGATTTATAATTCAGGGTATATTTTTCACGATTATGGAGGGAGGGAGGGGGGTGGAGTCTTGATAAATTTAGGTATATATGGATTTGCAATGGAGTTCTGACTATATGTGTGTCTTATTTTTTAGGCCAGACCATCTTAATATTAAATTAGGCTAATCAGAAAACTTTGAATATAGCTTTGAACTTAGAAGCTTAATTTTTTTATAATGCCCTTTGCCTATCACATTTAAAACAGTTGAAATGGGTGAATTTGATATTGACTGTTTTTTTTTTGCTCTTTTGGATTCTTAAAAAGATATCTTGTATTAAAAACAGGTACTATCAAGGTACTATCACTTAAATATAATAGCTCCCTATGCCCCCTCCCTCTGGATACTATCTTGATAGGATACCGTCTGTGCTTTAAATAACAAAAATATTTAACTTATTGGCACCCCTTCTTTAAAAAAAATCGAGGTATTATGATTTAAATATTATAGATCACTACTCCCCCCCCCCCTCTCTGGATGCCACCTTGATAAAATACCGTCTCTGCTTTAAATTAGAAAAAAAATTGGGGGGATCCCTGCTTTCAATAAAAAAAAAATCGAGATATTATCATTTAAATGTAATGCTTCCCTCCCCCCCTCCTCTGGATACCACATTGATAGGATACTGTCTCGGCTTTCATTAGAAAAATAAGTTACTTAATAATTAACTAGGTCACTATATGGTTCAAACAAACACGCAAAATAACGTTGAAAAGCTTAGTGTTCCTTGAAAACAAATTAGGGTATGAGTAAGAGGGTACAAAGACAACAACAAAAATGTCGAAATTACTCAGATATACCTCAAATTATTGGAAAACTGAGTCATAGATTTGCCGTGGCATTCAATAAGATCCAAAGAATACAATTAAAAGGGAACACACACAAAAGCCAAATTAGGCCAGTAGCCTATGAGAAATTGCAAAATACCCAAGAGAATGAACAAGTCCTAATGGGGGGCCTTGGGTCTATCAAAATATTTCAATGGTTTCCTAGGGAATTTGATATCATTTTCTTCTGTCTCCATTTTAAATCAAAAAAATAATTAACCTTTTGGCATCCCCGCTTTCAATAAAAAAAATGAGGTATTATCATTTAAAAATGATAGCCCCCTATCCCCCCTCCTATAGGCAATAATTTAAAATTTATTTTTGAATCATATTTTTTAGGTAACTTCCAGTTCAATCTTTAATTCCCAAACCTTGTACATTGCTTAGTCTATAGCTAAATTTGTCACAATAGAAGGTTTTTTTTGGGATTCAACTTGAAAATAAAATTCTTGACTACAAACGATGTAAGAAATAGCGATTGGGAAACTGCATTCGAAATGATTTGAACTCATTTCATAAAGACGATCCTGTTTTTTGTCAACATATGAAGAACTGTGTATATTGCAATATTTGCAATTGCACCTGTCTCTTTTTTATGCAAAGTAACAAAAGAGACGAAAATTAATGAACAAGAGAGTAGTGAAGAATTATGGTATGCCAAGTAATATTTGGCAGGGAAAGTCACTGGTAATAAATCGCTAGGGGTGGCACCGTGATTGCGTGGTTTTCGGGGATTCGGGGGAACCAAATTATTTTTCGGGGTGACGCATAGATTTTCGGGGAAATACCCGAAAATTTGGGGATAGTGCAAGCCCTGCTTGATTTCTAATCAGGAAAATCGAAATACTAAACCACACAAGAAGGAAAAGCTCCAAATTTGCGGTTGACGCAATAAATAATTGCCGCAAAATTAATTTGAAATCGACCAAACGCCGCCGCCTCTGTCGGCGGCGGCGTTACGACACTTCGGTGACGCCAGGCCTCTCGTCGGTGGCGTTTGGTCGATCCGCCGGCGTGGCGTCGCGGTCTAGCTGGAACAAGTATCCTGAAATGGTATCTTGCATACCATGTAGCGCTTGGTCATCATCAAAATATTTTCTGACACATCAGAATAGTCACTTTCTGAACGTGAGGTCATATTTTTTCACAAAATGTATTTTCATTAATATATATATAACAATCAACAGATTTTGTAAATTTGAATTTTCACAAATGAAAAACAGTGTCGGATTCGTAGGAAATAGTTTTCGCTAATATTATTCAGCTCCGAAGTTTATCGTTGTTTTATTATTGACAACACTGTTTTGCGAATTTATTCAAACTAAAAATGCTAATAACAGCTAAACAAAAACTTGTAGGAAACCCGGATTTTCAGGTATGAATAGACCTAAAATAGATTAAGAGGGCTAAATGTGTTTTCATTTTGGTGTCCTTGGTACTTTAAAAGTCAAAGAATTTTAACAAATTTCACAGTATCAGAATAAGTGTTGTAATTTATAAAAAAAAATTTTCAAGTATAGGATATAATACTTCAGCTAAATTGTCTGTTTTCTTTTAGGTAGAAATAAGCCTGCAGCGAGTTCTGGTGACGGTGGCGATAGTTGGTTGTATTTATTGCCATGAAGCTTTGAACAGTTTTGGGTGCTTTGGGTCACTTGTAATAGGTGTGAGGGGCATTTGCGTCGGCAACGCATCCCTAAAGATGGAATGTATCCCAGCTTTGCTTCAGGGGAAGGCAAAGCTGGCTTATAAGACGCAAAAAGAGAGTAATGTAAAAAAACGACTGTGTATTTATTTTCACCATAAAGTTTTATGCAGAAACCAGGGTAAACAAATTGTCTTCACTTTTGTTCTTCAAGATTTTTGGAAATTCCATTAAATTCTTATAATCAATAATAACTAGTCCCCGAAGCCGCGCTGAAATAAGATTTGGTGGCACCAGACACAAATATGGTCGGTAGCGGTGCGCCACCGGCGTGCAGAAAAAAAATTCTTCGGCACACCGCTGAAAACTGATCAGTGGCGTGCCGTCAAATCGGCGTTTGTTCTATTTTTAGAATTTTTTTTGCTTGTCTTTTAAAGTTTCGAAAACTAAATTGGTATCAGTCCTTTTCAGAATTTCTTCTAAGCAAGAGTTCTTTGGGTCCACCAATCCTTTTCAGCTTTGTTACCATGACTAAACTTTGGAGAAAACAACGATGAGACATCAATCTTAACTTTTCTCAAACATTCTTTTGATACAAATTATCGACAATGAGACCCTAAACTGCCTAAATATTCAATTAATCCGAAAAAACAGGTAGTTTAAAATCTGAAAATTGAAATTGTGATGCTTAAATTAAAGCAAATTTATTTACACCATATCTGGTGCAAAAAACCGCAAAGGAATCTGAGGCATATGCTTTATTCCACGTATGGATTTATTGGTTTTGCATCCTACATAACATGTGATGCGTCCCAGTTGAATCTGAGATCGAAGAGAACAATCTTATCGAATCCTTTGATGACTCCTGGACTCTTTAAACGCAGGAGGAAGAAAAATAATGTTTGGAAGGCCTATAGATATCTTAAGGTATTTACGTGTGATTCTTGACTTTGAATTTTTAAAGTTTATAGAAGAGTTTATAATTCGCTTAGCCGGAGGGCCAAATCGTCATTTTACTCTAGTAAATTTCCTGCGTGTGGTAAATACATTAGGAAAAGATGGCAAGTAATCAATTTTGTTATCAGGCCATATTCTCGGCCACCTTCTGTCTCTTTAAGTGTTTTGATTGATGTTAAAATTGTAGAGGGTGAGTTCAAAACGCACTTACTTCTTACTTTGCCAATATCAGGAAAACTATAGTCGCTTCTGTAAGTCCTTCTTCTTCTCTAATTTAGGTTTTATCTTGGACCATCTTGTCTTAAATCAATGGCTTTGGAGTCTATCTCTGAATTTGAAATGGCCAGAATTGTCAATAATTTAAGGGGCTGCTCATCATCTGGCCCAGACCGTATTTCTACTAAGGTTGCTAAGTTCATTTTTCCTGTCATCATTTCTGCTCTTACGAGACTTGTCAATATTTCTTTTGAAAATATTGTCTTCTCAAGTGTTTAGAACGTGCTCGTGTTATTATGCTTTTTGAAGGTGGTTCACGGAACGACCCTGCTAGTTATCGTTCTATATTTATCTTATCAGTGTTTAGAAACTTTTTGAAAAAGCTGTGCTCTCTCGACTTCTTGATTTTCTTTTTTCGAAATTTTTTTCATGATTCGCAGTTTGGTTTTAGGACAAAATACTCAGCTGAGTATCCATTTGCAAATCTCTTGAATCATTTACAGGCATCTCTTGACTCTGGTCTGATACCTGCTGCTCTTTTCCTGAATGTACGAAAAGCATTTTATTCAATGACACGCAAATTTCTTCTTTGGAAACTATCCCATATTGGAATACGAAGGAGTACTTATTTTCGATTTATATCATATTTATATGGTCGAGTTATGTCGGTTGATCCGCTCTTTTTTAACCCGTCTCAAATAAAGTTTGGCGTTCCACAAGGATCAGCGATGGGGCCGATACTGTTTTTAATTTATGTCAATGACTTCATAAATGCGGTTAAAAATTTGAAACCTACCGCTTTTTTATGGTCTTTGTCAACCTATTTCTATCACTAATTGTAACAATAGTTCGTACTTCTCCATGATTTTGCAGATGACAGTATTCTTGGGCTCTTGGCACAGCTGGCAGAACTGAATCTGATCTCTGTTCAAACATCATTGTCCTTTTTGAAAGAGTTATTCAATGGTTTGATGTTAATTATGGAAAAATTAAATCATTTCCCTTAAATGATGGAAAATCATGTTTTCTTATTTTCTCAAGAATTTCGAGGGCTTGCTCTGGTTTTGATATGTATCCCTTTTTTCTTTTTTTACCACGGCTAGCGGGCTGGCAGAGTATCACAGAGGGATGTTTAATGGTTCATTTTAAAGGAGATTGCTCCATCTAGTGTCTTTTGAAAGTAAGAAAAAACTATTTGTCAAACAAAAATCATTTTTTTCGTAAGAGATTTATATTAAAAATTGTTTTTTCAATTACAAAAAGTTTTTAAATACAGCAATTACGTTTAAAATGAGCCATTAAACGGCTTTCTATGATGTTTTAGTGACCTGCAAGCTGCGGAGAAGAAAAAATGGAAAAAAATACTGTCGATGCAGAATCGTCAAAAATTGACAGCAGCAACATTTTAAGAAATTTAAAATAAATTTCTGGTGAACTATTATCTCAATTAGTCAGTAGTTGTACCGAACCAATCCTGCTCAAATCATCCTCAGGGCCATACTGTGGTGTTTCTTTTGATCCTGAAATTTTCCCCATAGTACAGTGCAGACGGTTTGTTATCATTGTATTATCCTTTCTTGTTTTAGTTTTGTTTTAGTTTAAAGCTTTTTCCAATAGGCAATGATTAGAAGTCCTCCAAAAAAAAGTCCCCCCAGATCCCACCCCAAATACCAGTGAAACTGATACCCATCCTGGCGGGTCAAGCGCACTATCTCAAAGTTCACATGATAGCTCCAATTCTGAGAATAGGACAATGATCAGTGTAGGGGCCAATATCACTATAAATGATGATAATGGGTTTCAAGAGGTCCTTTCTAGAAGCTCTAAAAAAAGGAAAAAAAATCTCCCCAATCAAAAGCATTTCCCCTCTCCCTACCCAAGATCCTCCCTCCCAAAACTTAGGAATTTACCTTAAAATTTCTCCTATTACCCCCTTTGAAATAAAAAAGATTACTGCAATAAGAGTCGCAATTTTCAAATTGCTAAAATCAATGTTCTCTCTTAATATTCACCGTGATGGATCTCTGCTAATAGCTGTCCAAGATCAGAAATCAGCAGACACAATAATCAACCTAAAATCCCTTCTGAATACCCCAATTAATGCATCTAAATGGAACCCAAAACAATCCCCAACAAAAATAGTAGTTTATAATGTTCCAACAGAAATACCTATTCAGGACTTAAAAGAAGGGCTCTCAGATAGGGCTGGAAACACAATCCCAGTTGAAGATGTTACCAAACTTGGTAAACCTAACTCTAATGGCTTAAAAACAAGTAGATCCTTCTTATTTACACTGAAGGAAAAAATTAACATCTCAGAAAAGTTATTCCTATTTGGGGAAATGAAACCACACAAGGAATACAAACCAAAGCCTATCCAGTGTCAGAAGTGTCTCAAACTGGGACAAACAACAAACAAATGCAATGAAATTTTTCTAGAGTGTTGTAATTGCAAAGCATTCCATCCTAAAGAGTTGACAACTTGCAACAACACTCAGCCTACATGTATCAATTGCAAAGGCCCACATGAATATACCAATAAATCACTTTGCCCTGCATATAAGAAAAGAGCACTAACACTCCAAATAGCAACAAAGAAGGCCATCCCATACCCCTTTGCAGCAATGGAAGCAAATGCTGCCCAACAATACCAAATAAAGCCAGTAATGAAACCAACCAAAACCCCCAAGTCAAACGCCCCAATGCATCAAATACCCCGTATAAAACACCGTCCTCTAAGCCCCCTAGCTCACATCCCTATCATTAGGAATCACCAAGTCAACAAGCCTCTTTGTCCGGTGAGATGAGGTCAGCCTGCCCCCCCCTCCCAAGAAGAAACAAACCAGAAACACTACCAGGAATTAATCCCTTAACTGACAAACAGGATGCACAACCAAACATGCAATCCCCAAATATATGTTTATTCATTCTAAACTGTAATGCAGTTCAGGCCATGAACATACATCAATTACAGAAAACAAAAATCATTGCAGAATTGGCAAAAATCTACATCCCTGATGATATGCTCATTCAAGGAAAAAAAGATCTTGCTTTACTTTTAACAAAGCTGAACATTGATACACAGTCATATGAAAAATAAATCAACAACACAACACATATCAATACTCCAGTGGAACATAAGATCACTCACAGAAAATAAGCTAAATGAACTAATATCTTTTATGAATAGTAATTCCATTAATATTGCTTGCCTCCAGGAAACTCATTTAACCCAAAATCAACAAATTAAGTCTGTGGGATATACTATCCTGAGAAAGGATAGATCATCAGGGAGAAAAGGAGGTGGAGTAGCTTTATTAGTTAAAAATAATATAAAATTCTGTGGCATCAATTTTCCAGATTTTGCAAATGATGTTGATGCAATTGGTATCAGTGTTTGGCTGAATAATACAAAAACCTACATAATAAGTTTTTATAACCCTAATGGCCAAACTACAGATGCCATGGATTTCTTTAGTTATATAAATAATTCTAATATGTTAAAAAATATCATTATTTGTGGAGATTTCAATGCCCACAGCCTTTTGTGGGTGAATAAACCAGCAAATAAAGCTGGTAAATTGACTGAGCATATGACTTCAAATAATAATGAATTAGCTGTTGCTACCCCTCCAAACCTGAATACATATTTCAACCCCAAAAGTAGCAGATTTTCCACAATTGACCTACAAATTGTGTCATTAAATATTTTGAATAAAATTTATATAAATAAAATTGATAGTCTTTGTACTGACCACTTTGCTATAGTTTGCTCCCTAAATGAACCTGCTGAAACTCTATTACACACCTCCAAATATATCAACACTAAAGCAAATTGGTCTATGTTCCAAAATAAGCTAAATGATGAAATTACAAGTTTCACCCAAAATTCATGCATTTCAAACACAACAGTTGACACACATGCTGAAGTATTGACATCTTTACTAATAAATACAGCTAATCATGTTATCCCCAGGACAACACCCAAGAAAACCTTCCCTAAACACATTCCTAAAGCATGGTGGACAAATGAGTGCCAAAATAAATGGAGAATAAAAAAGGCAGCTAGGACAGAATTCATAAAAAAACCATCACCTACTACATATTTAAAAAAATTACAAGCAGAATCTAATCTAAAAAGGACTATAATAGATGCTAAATATAATTACTGGAATAATTTGCAAATAATTTCTCCAGAGAAACACATGAGCCAATTATACATAAAGTCATAAGCCACATTCGTGGGAAAAAGACTTCCCCCAACCCACTCCTGTATGAGCTTATACATAATAATACCCATTATGACAATGATAATGAAAAAGCTAAGCTATTTGCAACTCTTTTCGTTAATAAGCTAACATCAAATAATCGAAGCAAAATGTCCCCAATTCCTATGAACTCAAGTTCCTACCAACCACGCCCAGGATCCGAGTATATAACTAGTTCATTTTCAATCCAGGAAATGAATAATGCAATACATCATATTAGGACCAAAACTAGCGGCAGCTATGACAATATACACCCTACATGGATAAAGAATCTCACCCCTTCATACAAACAAGAACTGCTAAATTGTTATAATCACGCTTGGGCATCTTCTATGTTCCCCAATATATGGAAATGTTCGTCGCTCCTACCAATCCTAAAGAAAAATAAACCCAAAGATAACCCTGAGTCCTATAGGCCCATAATGATTACTCCTGTGATGGGGAAAATAATGGAGAAAATGATCTATTACAGACTCCTCTGGTTTGTTGGAAAAAATAATATGATCCCTCACACTCAAACTGGATTCAGGAAACACCACTCCTCAACAGATGCTTTCATTTTGCTAACAAATACAATAAATGAATCATTCTCAAAAAATAATGTCCTAGTTGCAGCTTTCCTAGATTTTGAAGGGGCATATGACAATGTGAACCACCAAATCCTTTTAAACAAACTTGCAAACCTTGGAATACCCCCCGAGCTAGTATCTTTTATAAAATCCTTCATAGAAATGCGAAGTTTCATTGTTTGTGTTGGTTCAGCCTCTTCACCCCAAAAGACAATAACCAAAGGCCTACCTTGGAGCAGTCCTCAGTTGCCTCTTCTTTGCCCTATATCTCTGGGACATGAACATACCCCACAGGAATCTACAATATGCTGACGATCTGGTGCTATGGTCATCTGGCAACACCTTTGAAATAGCACAGTCAAATCTGCAAAAGTCACTTTTCCAATTTGAAAAATTCTCTGAACATTCAGATTTACCCATTGCACCTACCAAATCAAAAATAATCCAATTTCACCGAAAGCAAAACCATGTTAATGCAAAACTAACTCTAAATAAAACAACTATTCCTGAAGATAATCATATTAATTACCTAGGTCTCATGCTTGACCAAAAACTTAATTTCCACCTCCACATTTCAAACACAATAAAAAAATGCTATAGAAAAACAAATATACTAAAAACACTTCTATCCACACCCTGGGGCTGTAAGGAGAAAACCTTACTCCAGTTTTATAAATCACATATAAGACCCCATATTGACTATGGGCCCATCGTATATGGTGCATGTGCAAAGACCCAGATGCAAAAAATTGAAACAACACAAAATGATATAATACGTCTCATATTTGGTCTTAGGAAACCCACAACCACCAAGTTTCTGCTTATGGAGAGTGGATTAACAACAATAAGGGAGAGACGTAGCTTTCTCTTGACAAAACATCTTACAAAAATTGAATCAAATAGCTCACACACCCTACATAATTGGTTAAGAAATCCAGCCATGTATAGAGGCATTGCAGATGAGTATGCCAACATTCAGAAGAAGTTCCCCGTACCAGCAAAGTCTATTGCACCCACTTTCCCCCAATTCCCTCCATGGAATTGGTCAAATCCCATAATAAATACTGATTTCTCAAGGTGGAATAAAGATTTAACCCCCATTGCTTTTGTCCAGAAAAAATTTGCTGAACTTAAAACAATTACCTATAAAAATCACTTCCAAATATTTGTTGATGGGTCAAAAATGAATGAGAAGGTAGCAAGTGGTGCTTTCCTTCCTCACCTGAAAATTACAATGGGAGAGAGATTATATAATAATTTATCTATAATGTCTGCTTAGTTAAATGCCATAATCATGGCATTAAAACACCTTAAGGAAAACCAACCTTTGATTGTAAATTCAAATAATATTATTGTATATTTTGACTCTTTATCAAGCCTTGAGTTGCTGGCCTCAGCTCCTCAGTATAAGTTGGAGATTGACACTTATCATTGTCTCAGTATTATAGATAATCTTGCTTCAAGTGGCATAAAAACTTATTTTCAGTATATTCCTAGCCACTCTGGCATAAGTGGTAATCATCAGGTTGATGAAATAGCAAAAAATGCTATAAATATTGACCAGCCAAGTGGGAGACCATTCCCGATTAGAGATATTTACCGATGGAGGCTATCAAATATTAATTTTAATAAGATTAATCCTATCCTTTCCCCCTTTCCCAATAAGTATCTTTCTAAAATTTATCATAGAATTCGTTCTGGAACAAATGGACTAAATTTTCTTGCATTCTCGTATAAGTTTTCTAATTTAAGTGGTTCAATTCCCTTATCCCCTCTTTGCAGGCATTGTAATATGAATTATGAAACAATTGACCATTGCCTATTTGAATGTAATATGCTGACGTCTGCACAACATACCTTGCTTTGTAAACTGTTAAAATGCTTCAAACACCACAAAATCTAATGTCTAATAATCATGAGGCAATCAAGCCAGTAACTCTGTAGCCCACAGAGTGAAGCAAAAGGAAAAGGGCTAAATAGTATTACTGAAAAGCCCGCCTGCTTTTAAATAGAAGAAGCAGAATATCTTGGGTGCGGCCACTTTTCTTCTTTTTCAAGTCAATGAATTTTTCTTGTTCTGATCATCACGGTTACCAAAAATATCCTTTAAAGTACATTTCTTTATCTAGCAAATGATTTGCACAAAAAGCATTTGAAGCTGGTCAAATTAAGCCCAAAAGCTCAAGAATGCTAAAGACAAATTAAAATTCTGAAGCTATTGTCTCATCCCCATGTGCATGTTTCCAAACGCCTTTCGCACATTCTATTTTGCAATTCTTTTTAGTTAATTAAACCCCGATATTTGAGATGGAAAAGAGTTTTTTTATATCATACCTTAAAAACCCTTACTTAACCGAAATTAATACCATGAGCTTTTCCCTGAGACATTGCTGAAACACTCTTTTAATAACCTGTATACACATAGTATTCTTACTACGTTTAGAGTTTCCTGATATTTTTACTTTAATACCCTTACCTTTTTTGGAGACCTGGGCTCAAGCATGGGTATATATTGAATAATTTACATAAAGAACCTACGAATAAAGTGAAAATACCACTCGATGCCTTTATTATGCTCCTTCCGAACATAATAATTGTTTTTGGCACAAATTCAATTTTATGCCCCTTGCAGATCCTCAAGGATGATTCCTTTTTCTCTATTCTTAGATACGACTTATAAATCCTGTTTGTGTCACTATTGTTAAAACCGGCTTACCCATACAGTCCTCACCCCAGAGGCTGTGGGAGTATTTTCACTCCCAAGGGTGCAGTAATTGAACCTTTCGACTATTTTAAATTAAATAGCAATCTGAAAATCTGGTCAAATGTCTTCCGGGGAAGGCAACGATACGAGTCATTAGATGGGTGCTGGTTGTGCTCCAATCACTTTTATACTTAAAAAGGGCTCAAAAACGGCAACCCTGCATATGTCAAAAGCTTGTGTCAACACAACAGCAACTCTATAAGAAAATTAAAACAAATTTTCTTGTGAATTATTATCGCTTCTAATCAGCAGTTATACCAAACCAATCCTGCTCAACTCATCCTCAGGGCTATACTGTGGTGTTCTCCTCCCCACAGTATAGTGCAGACGGTTTGATATCATTCCTTTTTCCCTTCTTGCTTTAGTTTTGTTTTTCTCTGTTTAATGCTTTTTCCAATAGGCAATGTTTAGAAGTCCTCCAAAAAAAATGTCCCCCCAGATCCCAAATCAAATTCCAGTGAATGTGCCATAGTGAAAGATACCCATCTTGGCTGGTCAAGCACACTTTCTCAAAGTTCAAATGATAGCTCCAATTCGGAGAATAGGACAATGATAAGTGTAGGGGCTAATGTAACCATAAATGATGATAATGGGTTTCAAGAGGTCCTCTCTAGAAGTTCTAAAAAAAGGAAAAAAATCTCCCCAATTAAAAGCATTTCCCCTCTCCCTGCCCAAGATCCTCCCTCCAAAAACTTAGGAATTTACCTTAAAATTAATCCCACTACCCCCTTTGAAATAAAAATGATCACTGCAATAAGAGTTGCAATTTTTAAATTGCTAAAATCAATGTTCTCTCTTAACATTAACCGTGATGGATCTCTGCTAATAGCTTTAGAAGATCAGAAATCAGCAGATACAATAATTAACCTTAAATCCCTTCTGAATACCCCAATTATTGCATCTAATTGGAACCCAAAACAATCACCAACAAAAATAGTAGTTTATAATGTTCCCCCAGAGATATCTACTCAGGAGTTAAAAGAAGGCCTTTCAGATAGGGCTGGAAACACAATCCCAGTTGAGGATGTTACCCAACTTGGAAAACCCAACTCTAATGGCCTAAAAACTAGTAGATCCTTCTTATTCACACTGAAGGATAAAATTAATATCCCAGAAAAATTATTCCTATTTGGGCAAATCAAACCACACAAGGAATACAAACCTAAGCCTATTCAGTGTCAGAAGTGTTTCAAACTGGGACACACAACAAACAAATGCAATGAAATTCTCCAAGAGTGTAGTAATTGTAAATCTTTCCATCCTAAAGAGCTGACAACTTGCAACAACACTCAGCCTACATGCATCAATTGCAAAGGCCCACATGAATCTACAAATAAATCATTATGCCCTGCATACAAGAAAAGAGCTCTAACACTCCAAATATCAACAGAGAAGGCAATCCCATACCCCTTTGCAGCAATGGAAGCAAATGCTGCCCAACAATACCAAATAAAGCCTGTAATGAAACCAACCAAAACCTCCAAGTCAAATGCCCCCAATGCATCAAGCACCCCATATAAAACACCATCTTCTAAGCCCCCTAGCTCAAATCCCTATCAGAAGCAATCACCAAGCCAACAAGCCTCCTTGTCCGGTGAGATGAGGCCAGCCTGGCCCTCCCTCCCAAGAAGAAACAAACCAGAAACACTACCAGGAATCAATCCATTAACCAACAAACAGGATGCACTACCAAAAATGCAATCCCCAAATATATGCTGATTCATTCTAAACTGTAATGCAGTTCAGGCCATGAACATACATCAACTACAGAAAACAAAAATTATTGCAGAATTGGCAAAAATTTACATCCCAGATGATATGCTCATTCAAGCAAAAAAAGATCTTGCTTTACTCTTAACAAAGCTGAACATTGATACACATTCATATGAAGAATAAATCAACAACACAACATTTATCAATACTCCAATGGAATGTAAGATCACTCACAGAAAATAAGCTAAATGAACTAACATCATTTATGAATAATAATTCAATTAATATTGCTTGCCTCCAAGAAACTCATTTAACCCAAAATCAACAAATTAAGTCTCTGGGATATACTATCCTGAGAAAGGATAGATCTTCAGAGAGAAAAGGAGGTGGTGTGGCTTTATTAGTTAATAATAATATAAAATTTTGTGGCATCAATTTTCCAGATTTTGAAAATGATGTTGATGTAATTGGTATAAGTGTTTGGCTGAATAATTTAAAAACCTACATAATAAGCTTTTATAACCCTAATGGCCAAACTACAGATGCCAAGGATTTCTTTAATTATATAAATAATTCTAATATGTTAAAAAATATCATTATTTGTGGAGATTTCAATGCCCACAGCCTTTTGTGGGGGAATAAACCAGCAAATAAAGCTGGTAAATTTATTGAGCATATGACTTCAAATAATAATGAATTAGTTGTTGCTACCCCTCCAAACCTGAATACTTATTTCAACCCCAAAACTGGCAATTTCTCCACAATTGACCTACAAATTGTGTCTTTAAATTTTTTGAACAAAATTTACATAAATAAAATTGATAGTCTATGTACAGACCACTTTGCTATAGTTTGCTCCCTAAATGAACCTGCTGAAACTTTATCTCATACATCCAAATATATCAACACTAAAGCAAATTGGTCTATTTTCCAAAATAAGCTAAATGATGAAATTACAAGTTTCACCCAAAGTTCATGCATTTCTAAGACAACAGTTGACACACATGCTGAAGCATTGACATCTTTACTAATAAATACAGCTAATCATGCTATCCCCAGGACAACACCTAAGAAAACATTCCCTAAACAAATTCCTAAAGCATGGTGGACAAATGAGTGCCTAAATAATTGGAGGATAAAAAAGGCAGCTAGGACAGAATTCATAAAAAAACCAACACCTACTACATATTTAAAAAAATTACAAGCAGAATCTAATCTAAAAAGGACTATAATAGATGCTAAATATAAATACTGGAATAATTTTGCAAATAATCTCTCCAGAGAAACAAATGAGCCAATTATACATAAAGTCATAAGCCACATATGTGGGAAAAAGACTTCTCCCAACCCACTCCTGTATGAGCTTATACATAATAATACCCATTATGACAATGATAATGATAAGGCTAACCTATTTGCAACTCTTTTTGTTAATAAGCTAACATCAAATAATCAAAGCAAGCTGTCCACAATTCCTATGAACCCTAGTTACCTACCACGCCCAGGATCCGAGTACATAACTAATCCATTTTCAATCCAGGAATTGAATAATGCAATACATCATATTAGGTCCAAAACTAGCAGTAGCTATGACAATATATACCCTACATGGATAAAGAATCTCACACCTTCATACAAACAAGAACTGCTAAATTGTTATAATCACGCTTGGGCATCTTCTAGGTTCCCCAATATATGGAAATGTTCGTCCCTCCTACCAATCCTAAAGAAAAATAAACCAAAAGATAACCCTGAGTCTTATAGGCCCATAATGATTACACCTGTGATGGGGAAAATAATGGAGAAAATGATTTATCACAGACTCCTCTGGTTTGTTGAGAAAAATAACATGATCCCACACACTGAAACTGGATTCAGGAAATACCACTCCTCAACAGATGCTTTCATTTTGCTAACAAATGCAATAAATGAATCTTTCTCAAAAAATAATATCCTAGTGGCAGCTTTCCTAGATTTTGAAGGAGCTTATGACAATGTGAACCACCAAATCCTTTTAAATAAACTTGCAAACCTTGGAGTACCTCCTAAGCTAGTATCCTTTATTAAATCCTTCATAGAAGTGCGAAGTTTCATTGTTTGTGTTGGTTCAGCCTCTTCACCCCAAAAGACAATATCCAAAGGCCTACCTCAGGGAGCAGTCCTCAGTTGCCTCCTTTTTGCCCTATATCTCTGGGACATGAACCTACCCCACACGAATCTACAATATGCTGATGATCTGGTGCTATGGTCATCTGGCAACACCTTTCAGATAGCACAGTCAAATCTGCAAAAGTCACTTTTCCAGTTTGAAAAATTCTCTCAACATTCAGATTTACCCATTGCACCCACCAAGTCAAAAATAATCCAATTTCACCGGAAGCGAAACCATGTTAATGCAAAACTAACTCTAAATAAAACAACTATTCCAGAAGATAATAATATTAATTACCTAGGTCTCATGCTTGACCAAAAACTTAATTTCCAC
>JAQQPU010001386.1:18040-37449 GCA_029168905.1 Artemia sp. Kazakhstan ARC1039 | reverse complement strand
CTAGCCATCTGAACCTTTTTCTCATTATAGCCCTAGAAAGCAGGATTGAATCACACTTCATACAGCCCACTGTTTGAAATATGGTCTGGGTATCCAGAACAATCCATAGGCAATTTCTTTGGAAAACATCTAGCAAATCTTCATCTGCTTTTTAGAGCATCCATGCCTCAGACCCATATTTGGCTACTCTTGTCACTGTAGCTTCCACAATTCTAATCTTGGTTTGTAGACTTATCTTCCTATTTCCAAACTTTTTTTAACTATGAAAAAACACCCTGATTTTTGACTATTCTATATATAACATCTTCACTGCTCCTACCATTTTTACTAACAATACTACAAAGGTAAGTGAAGCTGTTCACCAGTTCAATCTTTTTTTTTACCCAATGTCACTTTTTCATCTTCACTTACTCCTAGCTTTAGTGACTTAGTCTTCTTAACATTAATTTTTAAACCTATTCTAGCACCATGAACTTGCAAAACCTCTAAAAGTTCATTCATTTTACCTTAGAGCTCTGGAATGATGACTAGTTGTATGCAGGTTCACTGGTGACCATGTGTTGTTCCATCTTCAATGGCATCCCAATTGAGTTTACATTCTCTGGAGGACCCCTCAGCATCTAGCCTTTGTTTAAAAACACCAACAGATTCAGCAGTAACTGTTTCATTTGATAGTTTGTTCCAATTATTGACAATGTGTATTGAGAATACTTGAGTACAGACTCTAGAAATTGTTTACTGCTTGACAAGTTTCAGGTGATGACCTCTACTTTTTGAATTGGTACCATCAGTAGAGAATAATGTAGGGAGAATATTAGCCCTCAATTACTTATAGGTTAAAATAGCATCCCCTCTATTTTCCTGTAAGCAAGTGTTGGGAGATTCAGCTTTGATAGTCTTGCAGGGTAGGAAAGCTCTTGCATGCCAGGTATCACTTTAACAGCATGTCTCTGCACATCTTCAAGAACATTTTGTTCACACTTTTGTCTATGATGCTTAAATCATCAGGATACTCTAAGTCCAGGAGAGTTTTTCCTCCCCATTTGATTTCATGGTCTCTTATTGCTTTTCCTGTGCTTCTTAAGACAAAATCCATCAAAATGATTTATATAAAGAGGGATAGAACACAACCCTGCTTAACTCCTGATCTAGTTCCCTACAAGGATTAGCCTGTCACTGAAGTTCTTCTATCAACAGAACCAAATTCTTGCTCATAATCTATAAAACTGAGTATCAAGGGTGTTTAATAACTCAGGCACTTCTCAATTATTAACCTAACAGCAAAAATTTGGTTGATACATCCTCTACCTCTTCTAAAATTACAATCTTCTTCTCTTATAACGTTGTCTACAGCATCTTTCAGTCTAAAAAGTATCATATTAATTAGTAATTTGCTGCCTACAGAGACCAGACTAATGCCTCAATATTTACCACACTCACTCTTATCACCTTTCTTATATGGTACAGTGGTTTAATTAAAGTTTTCTTAAAATTGCTAGGTACTTCCCCTTTTTCAAAACTTCTATCCTTAGACCCACCATATTTAAGAAACTCATTTACCACACTATCAGCACCTGGATCATTATAATTTTTTAATCCTTTTAGTACTGTCACTAATTCTTTCTCATAAAACAAATCTTCAATCACATCCAAGGTATCACAAACTTTTTCATTTTCGTCTATATCTTTTCCTGCAACTCTATCTTCAGCAAATAAACTAATGTTTGAATTTGTGATATTTAAAATCAAAGTATAATGTTGCATGGCAATGGCTATGGCTGTGATTTTCATATTTTTTGTATGTTTAGTGCTTTATTATGACAAGAACTGCTGCTGATTGGCATGACCGTTTTATGGCGTTTGAAAATAAAATCGTTATTTATTTATTTAGATATTTCTTTTTCAGTACTATACTATGTAGATATGAAATGGCTGCTCCTTCAAGTTGAAAAAATCTCTGGATATGAGAAAGAATGGACTTCAAAAAATAAATCAATAGTAGAGCATAATTAAACTTACTTTTTACTAAGCTTACTTAATTAAACCTGTGTCAGACTTACCCCATTTCACCCTGCATCTGAAAAATAAATGTATATACAGAGGATTTATACACAGTTTCTAAACTTGCTGAAAATTTGTCTGGTGACCAGCTCTGGGTAAATATTTTACTGCTGCTTATTTTGCATTTACATTGACAAATCAAGAGAGACTGCAATGTCATTTCAAATCCACTGCAATGCCACCAAGGAGCAGTTTCATGCCAAATTCCATAGAACCTGAATAAAAAAAATTAGGATTGAATTGACCCACATATTTTAGTAGAGAAGAAGATTATGAGCAATGCTAAACATTCTAGACCAACTATTAGACCAAAAGCAGTTACCAAATGCCCAGATGATCATGTGCAATTCAAAGTTGAATGAGTAATACATGAGAATATGTAGCACTAAAGCAAAATTTAATGATTATCCAGAATACAAAGAAGTAGTGACAAAGCAATCAGTGGCAGTTTGTGACAGTGACAGTGGCAGTTTGCAATCAAAAGAATACTAAAGTCACTAATTTTTGTAATGTTGTATAGCAGCTTGTAATTTTTGATCTCTGTAGTACCTGCATGCTGAGGCCCTAGGTTGTCTTACCTCATTTGTTTGGAACTAGCCAAAATAAAGTTAGTTTCCACTGGTTATGAAAAACATAGTTAAATCTCCTTCTACTTCACTAAAATATGTGGGTTAATTTCACCCAATATTATTGTGTTTTGATCTTACTTCTGGAAAATTTGGTATAGAACTCTTCTTTGATGGCATTGAATATGTGTTATTGTATCACAGTCTCTTATGGTTTCTCTGTGTACCTGTAAAAGAAGCAACTTTAAAGCTTTTATCCAGTGCTTATCACCAGACAAATTTTCAGGGAGTTTAAAGACTACAAGATCCACTGCATATACATTTGTTTTTGAGTGGTGTTCTTCTAGCCTGGCCTAGCACATCGAATCTGTAATATCTTGAAGCTGTAAAATCAGTACCTTAATTTTTTATATATTTGTAGAATAAAATATACAATGATGACAGGATTTTAAAAAGATTGTTCAATGAGCCAGTGCAGCCCCTCAGACATAAATATTACTCCTATAGATAGTAAACGGCCCAAAAATTTGGGAGCAAATCATGCCTGTTTAGTAAGTTCTCTGCAGTCCAGTATATAAGGAACAGGTCATGTTGGGGTGTTTATTCTACCTATCCCTTATTTTTTTTGTGCCAGACAGCTGTTGGAAGTACGGTATAAGTTTTAAGTTTGTTTTGTCAGGCTAAGTTTTAAGGCTATCAGATTTGGTAAAAATATTTATACTGAGAGTTGGTATAAAAAGCCAAAGTGGCATTGTTTTTTGTGTAGACTTCAGAATCAAAACTTTTTTTTTGCTGGAAACGCATTCTTGTTGCATCACATACCAAAGAAAGGAAAATAATAATGTATTATTAGTTCAAAATAGTTTTCTATGTCTAGCCTAAAGGAAAGATAAGAAATTTCATAATTTATCATTCTAAAAGGGAAATTGATAGCTTCACTAGCTTTGTGGCTAATACTACTGCTACTACTAACAACTCACCACAGCACCAAGCTGCCTGAGGCCAAAACAGCTACGCATGCTCCTCTTCCCTTCCGATCAAATCAAAACCCCCTCTTTACGCTCTCCCAGGAAGTCCCATTTCCCTTAAATCTTTCTTTGTGACATCCTCCCACTCCAGCCATGGACGACCTGCATTCTGTCCAGCCCTAGACGGTTGGCCGAAAAGGACAATCTTTGGCAATCTGTCATCTTTCATCTGCAGAACGTGTCCTAGCCATCTCAACCTTTCTCTCATTATAGCCCTAGAAAGTGGGATTGAACCGCCCTTTTTGTACAGCCTACTGTTTGAAATACAGTCAGTCAGCCAGGTACCCAGAACAATCTGTAGGCAATTTCTCTGGAAAACATGTAACAAATCTTCATCTGCTTTTCAGAGCACCCATGCTTCAGAACCATATTTGACCACTTTCATCACTGTAGCTTCCAATATTCTAATCTTGGTTTGCAGACTTATTTTCCTATTCTTCCAAACTTCTTTCAGCTGTGAAAAAACACCCCCAGCCTTTGCTATTCTACTTTTAGCATTTTCACTGTTGCCACCGTCTTTAATAATAATACTACCAAGGTAAGTGAAGCTGTCCACCTGATCAATCTTTTTGTTACCCAGCGTCACCTTTTCATCTTCCCTTATTCCTAGCCTTTGTGACTTAGTCTTCTTAACATTAATTTTCAAACCTTTTCTAGCACCCTGAACTCACAAAACCTCTAAAAGTTCGTTCATTTTGCTCACATTCTCATTTAGGATGCTTAAATCATCAGGGCAATCTTTTCCAGAGAAGTTTTTCCTCTCCATTTGATTCTGTGTTCTCCCATTGCCTTTCCTGGGCTCCTTAAGACAAAGTCCATCAAAATGATGCATATAAAGGGGGATAGAGCAGAACCCTGCTTAGCTTTTTTTTATTAAGAAACTGGATCTACTGGCAACCATGGGTGAAATAACTAAGGAAAATATTTTTTGTCATTTCACTAGTTTTGAATAAGATTTTGATATTTTTTTGGGATAATTTTGAAACCAGATTTATAATTGTGATTTTCCAAGTAAATGAATTTTTTTTCCAGTTAAGAAGAGCCATATTCTAGGAACCAGGTGTGTCTATTGGATGCGCACGCGCTGATTGCGTGATTTTTGGCCGCGCAGAGTTGCCATTCTTGATTGTGAGTTTGGTTTTCGGGCGCGAAAAAAAAAGAGGTTAAAATCGGCGTGTGTATATGTTTATGTTTCTTCTGAATTAGTGAAGTCCTGTGGACTGCGTGGATCGCTTGGGACCAAGCAGAAGAGGGGAGAGAACCTGCCGGAAGCGCCGTATTGGTACCTGCCGGTTAATTAGCCTTAAATTGCAGGGAACAGGTGAGCAGGTCTCGACGCTTCCCTTGCTTCCGGTGATCTCTTGCTCCTGAGGTTTCCCTGATGTTTCCTTGATGTAGATGGTGGTGAGAGCGCTTTGAAAAAGCTGCCTCCGACTTCTTAGTTTAGCTAGTCCAGTGCTCGTTTTATCCGGATTCCTGCTGTGATAGTGAAAGTAACCAAAGACTTGCTGTTCCTGACTTTGCTTAGTGCAATCATCATGCAAATTAAATACGAAAAACCGGTCCTAATGAAGATTCAATCACCGGATTTATCAGTGGCACCATCTACCTTTTGTAACTTGTGGCTATTTGGACTCTTAAAGAAACCACCAGTGCGCACTGAGATAGCTCGCTACTTAGAGCCACCAGAGTGCTCTCGCTTATCGGACTGCTTGAATAAGTGAACCCACCGTGGCAAACGAGGAGGAAAAAGGAAACGCTAAATGAGAATCCCGGTGCATATCTCCCGCAGGAGAAAGACAAAGGACTGGCTGACGAGGACGAGTAACCTAGTCGTAATCCGTTGCGCTCCTCCTCACGATACTCCACCCCTACTTGTTCCATGGTTTATAGAGAATGTTAACTGCAGTGCTTCGGAACCTACTCCTCCAGATTTGCGTCCGGAGCGATTCTCAGCAAAATACAAACTTCCGAATATGCTAATGTGTAATGCTTGATCTTTGAACAATAAAATAGACGAGCTGGAGGTGTTAATTAAGCAGAATAACGTACCCATTGCAATTATCAGCAAGTGTTGGGACATTACTGAGGAGACTGCACGGATTAAAGGTTACAGAAGCTACCTCAACACTCGACGTGACCGAGGCATTGACCGTCGTGGAGGTGGCGTAGGACTTTATATACGTGACGACCTACCACCAAAACTGTTAAGTAGCCCCAATGATTCGAGCCATGAGATTGTGTGGGTGGAGTGCAGACCGGCGCATCTGTCACGAAGATTCTCCTGCTTAATAGTTGCGTCAGTGTACTATCCAGAAAGGGCTGGGAACAGAAAAGAACTTATTGAGCACATACAAGTGTTCGTCGACAGAATGCGCCACAAGTACACTTCCCCTGCGTTTGTGATTGCTGGCGATTTCAATCAGACCAATTGTCAGTGGGTCTCAAACGTTTTGGATATGAAACAAGTAGTGAACATTCCGACTCACCAAAGTGGCAGTACTCTTGACATGATCATTACGAACTTGGCAGATCTTTATAACGCTCCCCAATCTCTAGGTCCCCTTCAGAATTCTGACCATTTTATAATTTTCTGGGAAGCACAAGCAAGTATCCCACGACCGAAACGAACAAAAACCACAATTCGGCCCATCACAAGGTCTTCAATAGCTCAATTCGGTTGCTGGATTGGTACTTACGATTTTGAGGACATTTGTGCAGAGGCCGACATTAATGTCAAAGTCAGCAAACTGAACAGCCTTCTGTTGGAAAAGTTCCACGATTTTTTTCCAATAAAAGTTTTTACAGTTTGTGACACTGACAAACCATGGATCACCCGCGAACTCAAGCAGATGATAAAAACTCGCTGTAGTCTCCACAAAGCTGGAGATCAAGCGGCTGCAGCCAGTTTGCGTAACAGAATTGTGAAGTTAAACAGACTAGCCCAAAGACAGTATGTAAAAGAGAAAATAACGCCATTACTGCACACTGACCCTCACAAATGGCACTCCTTGGTCAAAACTCTTGCAGGGAAATCAATGCCAAAGGACCTGAGACTACTCAAAGATGACGGCGCACTGACATCAGCTACTGAAGTGAATAATTTTTTCTCCGGCATATGCACCACATACCCATCAATCACAAACTCAGAAATTGAGAGTATCATTGCTGACACCGGGACTGATGAGATATGTGAAGTATCTGAATATGCCGTCTTTAAGGAACTTCAGAAACTGAAAGTAAACTGTGCGTCTTACCCTGGTGAACTCCCTGTCAAGTTGTTACGCGAGTTCTCCATCTTTCTCGCAAAGCCACACAGCTCTATTATTAACCAGTGTTTTCGCGAACAAGTGTTCCCCAGTGTTTGGAAGAGAGCTTATGTGCGCGTCATTCCAAAAGTGAAAAACCCGAAATCTTGCGACCAACTCCGCCCAATTTTGATAGTTCCGAACCTCTCTAAGGTAGCGGAATCATTTATATATCGTGAACTTATGTCACAAGTCCAGGGCTCTCTTGATCCATACCAATACGGGTGCTTGAAAGGTAGTAGTACAACTGTTTATCTTGTGCGTCTGTATCACCTTATTGTTGAATGGCTTGACCAAGGAGGCACAATTGTAGATCTCCTCCTAGCCGAATATAGAAAAGCCTTCGACTTGATACGCCATTATACTGCAGTGAACAATCTGAAGGTTATGGGAGCTTGCAGACATATTCTCTTATTAATAATAGATTTCTTACGCGACCGACTACAGAGTGTATATGGTCTCTACCCAGGTGATACTGATTCGGAATGGTCTGAGCTTACGTGTGGTGCCCCACAAGGCACTAAACTCGCTGCCTTGTTGTTCTTGGCAGTGATCAACTTCGTCCTTGCCGATTTTGACGAACGGTTCAAATTCGTAGATGACCTTTCCACCCTCTTAAAATACCTCATTGAGAAGTCTCAAACCGTTCCCCAGTTCAGTGAATCATTTATCGACAACTTTAGAGACCAGTGTTCTGAAAACAGCCTCCAAATCAACGAAACGAAAACCAAAATTCTTCGATTTAACTCTCTCAAGAGGGATTTTCAGTGCCCCCCTCCACCATACCAAAGCGTATCGTCGGCAGTTATTCTCGGTGTCACGTTCATTGTTGACTGTTCGTTTAGCCTCCACGTCCAAGGGGTAGTGAAAAAGGCGAACTGTGCCATGCGTACCCTTTTACTGATGCGAAGATTTGGTTTTTCAGTGCCGCAATTGAAAACAGCCTACCTGACATATATTCGCCCGATATTAGAGTATGCGTGCCCTGTATGGGGTCCACAGGTTCAGAACACTGCCTATATGAGCGAAGTACTCGAATCAGTCCAGAAAAGAGCGATGAAGGCCATACTGTCTGATCTGTACACCGATTACGAATCAGCACTGTCTCAACTAAATTTGCCGTCACTCCACGATCGCCGTTTTCAACTTATCTGTAAATTTGGCCAGTTTCTTCTGACAAGTGATAAACACAGAAATATATTACCCCCAATGCTGACAAAAAAAGTAACTACAAGATCAAAAGCAACAAAGCTAGCCCAGCCCAAGTGTCGCACTAATCGCTTCAGCAATTCGTTTGTGCCTTTTTATGTTTCTGTCTACAATAAGTGACATGTGTATTAATTTTTTTGTGTCTTTGTTCACTTTGTAAATAATAGCGCGATTTAGTCGGGATTTAAGCCCTGACTACGAAAGCTTTTATGTTAATAAATGATTCTAATGATTCTGAAACTGATCTTCCACACTAGCAGTACCTGAGGCCTTATTATTTTATAATCATTTTATTACTGTCACTAATTCTTCCTCACAAAATAAATCTTCCTTCATATCCAAGTTGTCACAACTTTTTAATTTTCTTTTCCTTCATTTTCATTTCCATTTCTTCCGTATCTTTTCCTGTAAATCAATCCTGGTTTCTCAAAATGTTTTGCCCACCTTTCTTTAACTCTACCCTTATCACTAATTGTGGCACCACTCCTATCTTTAACTCGGGCAGTCCAGATTGACTGCTCTCTCTCTCAATTTATTAACATGCCAGTACAATATTTTACTTATCATGCCGTCTAGCTGCCTCTCCTATATCCTCTACAATTTTATCCAAAGCGTCCACTTCATGAAAAGTCACCCCCCCCCCCAATGTTGCCAGATTATCTGAATTGAATCTGAAGAAAGTACACGGAGAAAATAAAACACATAAACAAAGTACAATCATGTTACTATAGTAACCGTATTGTGTATTCAGTACTAGATAATTATGTCTGCTTTGATGGATAGGAATCTAGGGGCAAATCGATTTATTTGTTAGGTATAAAATGCCAAAAATCTTACTAGTTGCTTTAAGTGGAAGTTTACAAAATAACGAAAAAAGATTAAGTTTGTAAAAATGTAGGCTATTATCTTTTTTTCAGTAAAAATGGCAAGTCGATTCTTACAAACAAAACTGCTAGATTGGGGATGCCTAGTTTGCACACAGGCAAAATATCCGCGTTGTTTTAGTCTTTCATCTTTTCTTTCTACTAACCGCAGTCTCGTTTGTTGTCTTTTCATTGAGTTTTACCTCTTTTTGTTGTTTTTTAGCAAACATTTTATGAAAAAACAAACATATAACAATTTAATATAATAAATTTTATTATATTTATATTTTAATTCATAGTTTATATTTTCATATTTTAGTGCATATCTTAGTTCATATTTTAATGCTTTCTCTACTTTCTTTATATTCCTCTAATTTTCATTTCATCTATCACTCAGATAATTCTTATACTAGTCCCTCCTCCTCTCTATTAAACATAAAGCATTTTTGCTAATACTACTAGCTGCGTTCCTAACTTTCCTCCCTAAGACACCATCAGCAACTTCACAAATTATTTTCCTAAAATTATTCCATCCATCTTCTACATTATCAGATTTTAAACTCTTCAGTTTAGTATTCAGCAGTACCTGGAAAGATTCTCTCAAATTCTCATCCAGAAGTCTAAAAACGTCATGGCTTCCCGGAAGGTAGTTACCATTCTGAGAATTCAACTTTAAATTAACCCTAGATGCTACTAGACGATCATTACTTTTAACGTCAATAACAGCACTCCTATATACCTTAATATCTTGTATTGATCCTGCCTCTTCGGTTTACAATTAAATAATCTAACAATCGTCTGTCTTAGAATACATTTCTTTTTATTTTCTAATTATTCTTATCTTGGTGACATGGTTTTCAAACATTGTTGCTAGATGATTTATAAACAGTAATTTTATGTTGGATCTCATATCTAAACTTTTTTTTCTCTAAGTGTTTAGTTCAAAGTATCTTCTTCATATTAGTTCTCAACTTTTAGTGCTGTTTGATTCTTGTTTTAATTTTTTTCCAATTCTATGTAACTGGGGGAAAAAAAATCACGAAAACTTGGAAAAGTTGGACCTTAAAGTGTACTTTCCTAATTTAATAAAGTTGTTGTTGCCACAACAGAACTCTTAGACTGCCCGTATCTTTGCCATATGACTGTCATGAAACAAAAAGTAAACACAGTCCGAGCTGACTGTCTCATATAGACACACACCCTAAAAATTTCAGAATTTTGAAATGACAAAAAAAGAAATCTTATAAAATCACGGCTTTCAGGAATGAATACATTTATTTTGGGTCCTTCTGGACTATGTGGACTGTCTTCAAATGCGGAAAACGAACGAGTTTTTTTATGCTGCTGTATTACTGAAACGTAAAAATTTTTATCATTCCAACTTTTGGATTAATTCAAATCTTGAGACCCCTCGAGGGAATATACGCAGGGAATAGAAGAATTTTCAACCCGTACCTCCCTCCCTACGGAAGTAATATAGACATAAAGTAGTTATTGTGCTTATATATATTTTTTAATTATATTTTTTGTTTAAGATTTTATTTTATTATCTTTTCTGATTTCCCCCTGGTTTAGACAATCTCGAAAACTTAATTTTCATTATAAAATTTTAATTTCAATATTACTTAATCAATTATTGTCGAATTAGAATTTATCTAATTAGAAAATAATAGGTATTTTCGTGACTTCTGTCTGGTGTGTTTCAAGGATTTGTTCTAATTTATCTATTAGTGACTAATTTATTATGAAATTTGAAATTTCATAATAAAAATTAAGTATTAGAAATTGTATTAATTTTCGATTTCGGGCAAGGAATGAGTTAGAATGATAGAACAGAAATAGGATAATTACAAGATAATTGACAGAAGAGTGATAGAAATTACGAAAACTTGAAAAATTTGGGATTGAAATTGTACTTTTTTCTGTGGAAGACTAGAAAATGGGTTCTTATCCCTTTCCAAAGTGGTGTTGGAAGGTTTCCTACCTTTCATAGTTTACTGTGTGTAAACTGGTTGTGGTCAACCATATTTTACGTTTTTATCAGAAATTGTACTTGATTCTTTTTTTTCTGTTGACTAGTTATGATTGGGACCACTGAATAAAAACCTGAGCTAATGGGATTTTTATTTCAACATGGAGACAGACAAGACTGTTTCGGAAGATGACACCCAGCAAGGAGGACGGCCCTAAATACTAAGATTGACTAATTTTTAGCTTTTATATAAGCTATTTATTCTTTCTTATTATAATTTATTATAATTATATCTATTTATATAATTTTAGCTATTTATTCTTTAATATTCTTCAGGCAGAAAGGAAGGTTCTGAGTTCACAAACTCAACAAATAAATGCAAAAACACCTATACTATTTAACTGTATGGCTGGTGTTTTGAGTCCAGATAAGAATGATATATTGTTGGTAAATTAAACATATTTAAGCGAAGAAGATTCAGTTGTTTGAATTATGGAAGTATGAAGGGTTTAACAGATTTTAAGTTTCTACTTGAAAGCTTGGAATTTTTGTCCATTGGTTTGTTTTTTTCAGGAAATTGGGACAATTTAGGCTGTGTATTGAACCAGTGCTTTGCATGCATTGACTGAAGACTGGTAAATTGCCCCTTGTCAAGAAAAGTGGAATGGAGCCAAATGCGGAAAGTCCTTCCCTAAATAGTAGCTTGAATTTATCAGAGGTAATTGTACTTCCATCTCTATAGCCTACGCAGCTTTTTTGATTAATTTCGTTATTAAAATGGCCTTACAGTGACATTTTTCCTTACGTAGCATAGAACAGTTTCAATCCTCTTGGAAATAAAAGAATCAAGATCTGTGTAAGGTCTTAAATCTGTTGAATGTGATTGAGTATTGGATTCCTGACTTTTTGTCAAATTATAAGAATTAAAACCAAATACCTAACAACCAAAACCGAGTTATTCCCCAATATCCACGATTTGCACAAAGTCCAAAAACCTTTGAACTGCCATCGAAGGATAATAGCAAATTCTTCTCATTTTGGCTTTTATTGAATTTTATTCATCTTAATTTTTGTTTTTCGGTAGTTTTTTTTTTCACATTGACTCTTTTTTCTTTGTCTTTGTTGGTATTTTCCTTAAATATTTGTTTGATCGTGCTTAAGAAGAGAGGTGGCTGTCCTTTCGAAATATTCGCTTTTGTTTTTGTTTGGCAAGCCAATGTGGTTTAAGAAATTGTCAATGTCAGTATGCAAAATCCAATTAAAAATTTTTGTCCAACAGCCTGGCACATAACTAAAACTAAAACAAAAGGTATGGAAAAATTTCTTAGTTAATGATGATGATGCTTAATGAATCTATGTCGTAAGAACACTTTGAAGACATGTGACGATGAGCATCACAGCAAATCACAAATGAAAAGGATGCTCAACGAAATCTGCAGTTAGAAAAGATGCGGCAACGAGAATCACATATACGAGCTTAGTATCTTTAGTACTCAATCACTATCTTAGTATAGAGGTACTCAATCTTTATGTTAACTATTGCTTCCTGTCAGCTAATTTCAGCAAGAACGATTTATTTAAACTATGTCAAGGTTGCTGGGAGGGGAAACGAATTTTCCCAAAGACATGACCTATTTAGATCATTTTTGCGCACCTGAAAATCTTCATGGGCGTTTTCGAGAACAAATACACACTTGCACATATTTTATATTTTATACTTCTACTACTAACAACTCACTGCAGCACTAAGCCGCCTGAGGCCAACACAGCTACGCATGCTCCTCGTCCATCCCAATCTTTTAAAAGCCTCCCTATTTACGCCCTCCCAAGCAGTTCCCATTTCCCTTACGATATCCTTCCATTCGAGGACGACCTACTTTTCGTAATTTCTGGCAATATGACATCCTTCATCCGTAGAACATGTCCTAGCCATATCATCCTTTCTCTCATTATAGCCATTGAAAGCTGGATTGGACCACATTTTTCACACAGCTTACCATTTGAGATACGGTCAGTTAGGCTGGTACCCAAAACAATCTGTAGGTAATTTCTCTGAAAAACACGTAGCAACTCCTCATTCGTTTTTCGAGGCGTCCACGCTTTTACCACTTCTATCACTGTAGCTTCCAATATTCTAATCTTGGTTCGGAAACATATCTTCGTATTCTTCGTAACTTTTTTCAACTGTGAAAAGACACCCTGGCTTATTCTACTTTTAACATCTTCACTTTACCCACCTTCTTAACTAATATTGCAACCTAGGTAAGTGAAGCTGTCCACTTGATCAATCTTCTCGCCACCCAACATTACCTCTTCACTTATTCCTAGTCTTAGCGACTTGATCTTCTTAACGTTAATTTTCAAATATTTTTTGCACCCTGAACTCGCAAAAACTCTAAAATTTCATTCATTTTGCTAACTTTTCACATAGGATGCTTTAATCACCAGCATAATCTAAGCCTAGGGGAGTTTTAATTCGCCATTTGATTCCATGTTCACCCATAGCCTTTGCTGGGGTCCTTAAGACAAAGTCCATCAAAAAGGATCCATGTAAACGGAGATAGAACACAACTCTGCCTGACTCCTGATTTAAAACGAAACCAGCTACTAGCCTCACTTTCTATCTTAATTGTGCCAATGTTATTCTTGAATTAACACCTAATCCCTTTAATGTATTTATCTGGTATACCATACAAAAATAGGACCTTTGCTAAAGCTCTACTATCAGCTCAATCAAATGCTTGCTCATAATCTATAAAACTGAGGACTAACAGATTGCCGAAGATTGTTCTTTTCGGCCAACCATCTAGGGCTAAACGGAAAGCAGGTCGTCCCCGTCTGGGGTGGGAGGACGTCATAAAGAAAGATTTAAAGGAAATGGGAACTTCGTGGGCGGGTGTAAAAAGGGAGGCTTTGAATAGATTGGGGTGGAGGAGGAGCGTGCGTAGCTGTGTTAGCCTCAGGCGGCTTGGTGCTGCGGTGAGTTGTTAGTAGTAGTAGTAGTAGGAAACGCATTTGATGACTCAGGCACTTCTTAATTAATAATCTAAGAATGCAAATTTGGTCGATGTATCATCTACCCTTCCTGAAACCACACTGTTCTTCTCTTAAAACTTTATCTACAGCCTTTCTAAGTCTAAAAAGTATCATCATACTAAGTAATTTACTTCCTACAGAAAACAGACCAGTGCAGTCACTATTATACCCTTTCTTATGAAAGGATTTAATAAGAAATTTCCTTTAATCTAGGTACTTCTTATTTTTCAAAAGTAAGATTCATAATCTTCAGCAACTTATCGCTAACTAATATCACAACCACCAGGTATGCGAAAAGTTTCAAAACAACCAGCAACAGGACTCGACAAAATTCCAAAAGCTGCCGAAAAAATTTAGGATAGTGGTAGCACTGGCATTTTCTGACAAAATCCACGGGCAAATTTCACTAGGCCATGAAAAGTGCCAAGTAGCATGGCTATTATGCTACCCCAATTTTTGCACGCCGGACAACCACCATATTTAAAAACTCATTTACCACAATATCAGGACCCGGGCCTTATCATTTTTTACTCCTTTTTGTGTCACAAACTTTTTCTTTCCTTTTTATATATTTTCCTGTAACTCCTTCACGGTTTAGCACATTCTCAAAATGTTCTGCCCGTCTTTCTTTAACCCTTTCCTTTTCGATAACTGTGGCCCTGTTCCCATCTTTAACTGGGACAAGTCCGGGTTGACTATTCCTTCATTTTGTTGACATACCAGCACGATATTTCACTGTTATGCCGTCTGGCTGCATCTTCCAGATCTTCGGCAGTTTTATCCATGGCCTCCACTTCACAGCTCCTTAATTCACATTTTAATGTTTTTTCCACATTCTTTACATTCCTCTGATTTTCATATAATCTATCATTCAAATAATGTTTTTAGAGGCCCCTCCTCCTCTCTATCAAACATAAAGAAATTTCACAAATTTCCTAGCTGCGTTTCTAACTTTCCTCCCTAAGACAACATCAGTGACTTCATAAACTATTCTCCTAAAAGTATTCCATCCCTATTGCTATATAGTCAAAATTTAAACTATCCAGTGTAGTATTCAACTGTTCCTGGGCAATTTCCCTCAAATTCTCATCCTGGAGTCTAATAACATGATAACAGCATTAATCAATAACAGCAATAACATGTAAACATCAATAACAGCACTCCTATATACCCTAGTATCTTGTCTTGTATCGATCCCGCCAGTCTTCGGTTTAGAATAACATAATCAATAAGGTTAGCTGTCTTATCATCTTGTGAATACCATATTAACTTATGGGCCATTTAATGACCAAATACTGTATTGGTTATAACTAGTGTTGTATCTGGTAAAATTGGTCACGGTAAAATTGGGTATTTTACGTATTTTACTGTAATTTTACGGCCCCTTTTAACATTGGTATTTTACCAATTTTACGTAATTTACGTACTTTACCTATTTTACTGGTATCTTACATATTTGAGTGACATATTTTGTGACGCCTTGCAATTTGCAGAGCACAAAAGCGCGAAGAGGCTGGCAGAAAAAAGATTAAATTACTGAATATGATTTTGTCTTGTGTATAGTTGTTCCCCGGTCTAAAAGGCCGTCTGTCTGACTTAGGTCTCTTGTTGTCAGAACGATAAAGTGTATTATATTACAGGTAATTATAATTTTAAAATGGTGAAATATTAGCTGAACTAAAATTACATTAGTTCTGTGAACTGCTAAAGACAGAAAGGGCTACAAGCAGAATTGACATATGACAAAAAGAAAAAAATAGATAGCCGAAAAAAAAATGATCTTAGAGTCATGATAAAAAAATACTCTTAAGTCATCATAAAAAAAAGATGTAGGCTAGAGACGTTATTTGCGACATTATTTGCGTTATTTAGAGAAGTTAAATGTTGATAAAGATAGAGGTAACGTGAAAAAACACTTTTGTCTTTTTCTGGGCAAACGTTATTTTTCAGTAACTACTAAAGTATAACTAATGTTTCTTCATTACGATTGATCTTCTGGTCGTTTAACTATCCTGTACTCTCTTCTTTTCCAATTAAATTAAAAAACAATTCTAAATTAATTAAATTAAAAAACAAGTCCTGTTCAAGTGTAAATTTGCCCTTAATTCAAGGACACGACTTTTGCCCTTATTTGCCATTCTTGAAAACAAAGACTATAAGAAGTCGTTTAACTATCCTGTACTCTCTTCTTTTCCAATCAAATTAAAAAAACAAGTTTTTTTTTAACTGAAAAGAAGGAGCAACATTGAAACTTAAAACGAACGGAAATTATTGCGCATATGAGGGGGGTTGCCCCTCTTCAATATCTCGCTCTTTGCGCTAAAGTTTAAATTAAAGTGCTAGAAAACTGTAGCTTGAAGAGTGAGGTGTTAAAGAAGGGGGCAACCGCCCTCATATACGTAATAATTTCTATTCGTTTTGAGTTTTAATGCTGCTCCTTACTTTCAGATAAAAAAACTTGTTTTTTTTTTCTTTATTTAATGAAACTTAGAGAGAAACAATTTTCTAAAGGCAATAGAAGAAGTATGCCAATTAAAGTAAAAGTATTTAAAAATGAAAAAAAGTAAGTAGTTACAAAAAATACAGAAAACAATAGTCTACTTGCATAAATTAAGATACAAACTTCCAGCATTAAGTTCTGTTGAGCAATGCCGAAGCGTTGGACGGATAAATTTTTACAATATCGACAGTTTTGAACTTGGTTATAAGACACCAAAATATTTAATGCCTTTAGACACAGTGTTTATAAAATGTAACGCATTATCAAAGTAGTTTATTCAAAGTACACATCAAAACTAAGATTAAGAAAATCAATTAAAAATTTGTAGTTCAGTATTTTCAATTTAATTTTGAATATCAAAAGCCAGTACATTTGACAATTTTATACTTCATAACTGTAGAAAATTTAATCTTTTTTTAAAGCGACAAATAGATAAATACAATCACTCCTAAAAAAAAAAAATGACAATAAAAAACACAAAATCGTATCCGTTCAGGGGGGAAATAAAGAAATGCTTAGCATTCCGTTCAGGGGAAACATTTCTGATTATAGTGACTTCATGTATCAGCTAATGTTTACTCTTGCAATGCAAGCAAAAGTTGACGGCATATTCTTACCGAAATTGCCCCTTATTAAGTTGATTTCCTTGTGTTTTCTATAATTCTACGAACTTTCTTGTGTTCTAATAACTGCACTAATTACTAATAAACAAATACATATTTAAGATCACCATAAAAAAACTGATTCTTTGACTGAATGTTATCAATATTTAGGCTCTTATACTTTCGTTATTGACAAGGATCGTTGTTTACTTATCATTCATTACTATGAAGAATTTTTTTTTTTGCTCCAACCAAATCATATAAAATAAATGTTTATGGAAAACTGGTTAGGGGTTACTCAGTCACAATTTAGAACTTATATTTTCCTTATTATGGGTCCAAATCTATTGGCAGTTAGCCAGCAATGGAGCAACAAACATTTTTTCCATGGTTTTTCCCTATTCTGCTCTCTTTCCTTTGGTTTCCTTATAGGCTAATTACTTTATAGTCCCAAATTTCCAGGGGGGCATGCCCCCCCATCTGCCCCCCTTGCCGGCGCCAATGATCTATATGATATGAGGAATGTGGCTGAATACGGCTATTTAAACAAGCAATCTTTCTTAGGTTTAAATGTAGAAAAAAATAACTAATATCATTTTACTCCCAAATAATGGTAAATTCGATTTATTTATTTATTTTTTTTTTTTTTTATGGATGTCGGAAATCAGGCACTGTCCATTTGCTAAGGTATTACCCTAGGAACAAGATTACCAAAGGGATAAACTAAGACAATTAATTAAATTGATGATTTCTAGATGAAGGGATATTGCCGTTTTTAAGCCCAGGAAAATCAGAATCATTATAAAATTTCACTAAAAGCTGTAAATGGTGCTTAAAAATAAATGCTTAACTGGTGTTGTAGCTACAAGGCAATTCTAAAACACCAATTTTATCTTGTATTTCTTAGGGAGTACCTTGCTTTACCTTGTTTTATCAGTGTTACCTTATTTTACCAGTTTTGCCTTATTTTACCAATTTTACTTACCGGGTTTTTATTTTACGGTAATTTTACAACACTAGTTATAACTAGATTTTTTATACATATAAAATTGCAGCAGTCTTTAACCATTACTGTTTCCTTTTCCTGCATCAAATTTACCTACGCTAGGATACCGTCTATCCCTATTTCTACCTGGGCCTGACTATTTGTTCCTGTAGCTGTAAGTAAAATTTATTGTAGTCACTACTGTCTTCATAAGTCGGTTTTATAGGGGCTACTTGCATTCTATCATTAATACCTTCCCAATCTAAAGAAGACTTAGCAGCCCTGGTATATGGATATCTGAAACTCCTAAAAAGTCCAGTTCAAAGCGTCTGAATTCGTCAGTCAAAATGCCAATACGCAGTGGCGGATTCAGGGGCTGGGAGGACCTTGGGCCATCCCAAAGATTTTTCTGGCGCCTTCATTCCTTGGTTTATTACTCTTTTTTAGAACAAATTTGGTCAATTATTGGCAACTTTTTCACCTTCCCCTCCCAACATTTTTCTCATTGGCGCCGTTGCCGCATTGGGTCTCCCCAAAGGTTTTGTTCTAGATCCGCCCCGCCAATACGATAGTCATTTTTTACGTCGTAACATTCCAGGTTGCAATTTTAATATTCTTTAAATCATTGAAATTATTATGGTCTGAGGAAAAGTAATGGTCCCAAAAACAGTGCAGGACAGGGACTAACATATCTTCTCAAGTATGGACGAAGCACTTAAGCTGGCTTAGAATTGGACAGCAAGAAGTCCGTGGGGCTTCCAGTTGAATTGAGGCTTTGTGCAATCATGGGCCCATCTTGATCACAATAAGACTTTCCACACTTGGCGATGCTCTTCTATCAATAAGAGTCGAAATACTGCACAGACAATGCCAAGCCTATTACCTCCAACTCATTATATATTCATGCCTACAAATATCATGCTACTACGGGGAGGCAACTCATAATAGATAACTTAGCTCGGAAGGAGTTTTTCAGCCAAGAAAGCCCGCCAAACCAAACGAAACCCGTAAGAGTTGTCCATTCATCGTTGTACAGTGCAAATTCTGTGTCATGTACTAGGCTAAAATTTCCTCGAGGGGTGCCACTCCTAAACGTTACCATTTAGCGCTGATAGCAGTCACAGTTCGGTTAGAAAAGCTCTCACAAATTTGTTTTTGCAATAAACTTTTATTATTAAGAACAACTAAAGTAATAAATATTATTCCTGAATCAGCTTCGATTAGCGATTCTTCCTTACTTGACATTTTTTTTTTTTTTTTTTTTTTTTTTTTTTTTTTT
>JAQQPU010001386.1:0-17940 GCA_029168905.1 Artemia sp. Kazakhstan ARC1039 | reverse complement strand
TTTTTTTTTTTTTTTTTTTTTTTTTTTTTTTTTTTTTTTTTGAACTGCTAGAGTTCGTTCTTTAGTCGGTTGCTTGCCTCTATAGGGGGCAATCATTATAAGTAAAAAAAAGTAAAAATAAAAGTAAAAATAAAAAAAAGAAAATTCATTTTACCTTGTTTGTTTTAAAGATTTCATTTTGAACATGCGTAATCTAGATTACTTTGGTATATAGTTTATATAGTTAAAGAATCTAGCAAAAGGTTGGGTCTCACCTGCTCTTGCTTTGTAAAGATCTAAATCAACATTTTGATATCAGCCACTGTGCCTTGTTGGACAAAATGAAGCCCCCTTTCACTATACTTTAACCGTCAAATCAGGCGTGTACGCATGTATTTATTTCAAAGAGAAGCCAAAAATAAATGAAAACAAATTTTATTGATGGTTTAAGCAAGAAGTCCCCAGAAATTCCGGAGAATTTGTGATTTCAAGGAGGTTCCCAATGTTTTTCCGAGTGTTAAACAATTTTACACTTTTGGTGTATTTTTACCTTTTACCTTACATCCTCTGAAAGTCAACACAACCAAGAGTCAACAGAAGTTTCGGATGGAAACCCCCAAACTGGGGTTAACTTATTTAGCTAAGTATAAAAGGGTGAATATCATTAAATGTTTCCTTGACAAAAAAGATTAATTTTTTTTTTTTTTTTAAAGAACCAATTTGTTGTCGATGAAGTAAGTGCCATTATTAAAGAAGCAATCGAATCAACTATCGGAGGAAATAGTTATCAACATGGGAAAGTTAGCACATGGTCAACAACAATTATGGACACTATTCTGGCAAATTTGGTTAAGCTCCATAAACCATTTAAATATGTTGGTAGGTGCTATATTTATATAGCTATGTATATCTTATCTCTTTAAATGAACAATAATTGTATATGTATATTTATGTATAAATTTTTTTTATCGAAAACGGTTCCATGTTTTTTTTGTTTTTTTTTTAAAATTGACATCCTGGAATATTCAGGCCGGAAAAAAATCTAAATATGTCACGAGTTTGAGAAAACTTGTTAAGAGTCTTAACTTTGGGAAAAAAAAAATCACTTGAGTGACGTCATATAAATGGGCACATTTCAAGAGCATAAAATACGTCATTTTTGCCTCAGGAGTGGTTGTATCATTTGCATTGTCTATGACGCATGCAAAGTTACACAAACAGCTTGGCTAAGTATAAAATACCAAGTGTAATGAGTCTATTTGCTAAAAGCGTTTTTAGCGTTTTCATAATACCTAGACAACAAAATGTAAACTAACAATTGCTTAAAATGAATGCACTGGACCATCAAATGAGGCAAGATCAAGAGGACGACCTGAGAAATGTAAATTCACAATTGGTGAAAATGAACAACATAGACACATCAAAGGTGAGACGGCCAGTCCAAGCAGCTAGGGCAAAGGGCATTGAAAAAAAAATATCTGAAGTAATGATGGACGAAAATGAAGAGTAAAGAAATATGTCGTTAGAATACTCGCGAAAACGACAATTACAACGAGTCAAAAACGACAGTGAAGAACAGAGAAATATGCAGTTAAAAAATAAGCGGCAGTAAAAATTACAATGAGTCAAAAACGAAAGCGAAGAACAAAGAAATACACGGCTACAAGACACGTGACAACGAGGATTGGAAAGAATCAAAAATGAATTTGAACAAAAAAGAAGGCGTTTTAAGTAGTTTCATAATACCTAGAGGACAAGAATGTAAATTTCCAATTGATCAAAATGAACAAACTGGACCATTAAATGAGACAAGATCAAGAGGACGACTTGAGAAATGTAATTCACGGGTGAAAATGAACAACTTAGACCATCAAATGTGATGAGACCAACTGAGTAACATAGGTAAAGGGCATTGAAAAAATGTCTGAAGCAATAATAAACGATAATGAATAACAAAGACATATGTCGTTAGAATACTTGTGGAAACGGCAATTACAACGAGTAAAAAACGAAATTGATGAACAAAGAAATGTGCGGTTAAAAGATAAGTGACAGTGAGAATTACAATGAGTCAAAAACGAAAGTGAAGAACAAGAAAATGTGCGTTTACGAGGATCACTTTACTGATTCCTCGTTGCTGAAACAAGGATCAGGACGAATCAAAAATGAAAAGGAAGAACAAAGAAATACGTGGTTAAAAGGTGTGCTACAGCGAGGACAAAGAAATATGCACTTAGAAGATAAATTCCTGTCAGTTTTTTTGTTTCGTCTTTTGATAAATTAGTACTAAACAGTGTGCATNTCTTTCGCCATCCCCCCCCCCCGATCAAATAATTTTTTTTTAAACCATGTTTTTTTCTTTCATTTTCTTTTCATTTACATTTGGTTTTCAAAACTACTTGAAAATTAGCTGCAGGGCAATAGTTTCCAATTCTTTTTGTTTGATAAGTTAGTTTAATGCATCTTTAGTTTCAGTTTTGCTAAATAGGAAGCGCTGAAGTATCCCACTAGGTATATGCGCTGTTCTTTAAGATTGTATTTAGATAAAAATGTTGTAATGTAATCTAGAACAACTTTTATTCAACTCGATTTTCTAGCCTACACAAGAACGTAAAAAACGAAACAAACCCCATACACTAGGGGCAATGGGCTAAACAGAAGAGGCTAAGGGTAAAAAATATCCTTGATACTGGTTATTCATATGAACTAACTACATGCACAATACTGATGATGCAAACAAACATGCACCTCTTTCCCCGCCAATATACTACTGGAATCGCCATACTAAAATCAATCCAAAATTTCCACAATCATCCTCCTGTCATAGATAAAAGGAAATCACTGAAAGGAATATGACAAACACAAAGGAATTAGTGTTTAAATCTAAGAAATGATCTTACTTGTTGTGTGATATTCCTTGTGAATTGGGCACTTTTTTCTATAGGTCTTTTAATTGGCGAATGTTTGGAGGTTTTTCCATTATTTTCCCATGTCTTGTTTATATAGGAACGTTCCAATAGGAACGCCCTAGGTTTAGTCTTTTTACTGGACAAAATTCTATCCTTCTGTCACCATTACCTCTGTTGAGTCCTTTCGACTGTGGCATTAATGAATAATCTTTTTAAAGTTCATTTTCCGTGCATTATTTAAATTGGGGAAGTGTAGAAAGGAAAAAAAAAAATATCTCCTTCTACCATTACCTCTATTGAGTCCCTTTAGTTTGACTGTCTAATCAATCGTGACCAGTCGAAACATTCTAACATTAGCTTGTTTTATCTGGTAAATATACACATGTTTCCATTGGTGCTATAGGGTCAAGGTGAAGACACTACTTAGCGCCTTCTTTATGGTAACGGCTACGGCGTCCCCGGCAAGTGACGCGGCCCCCGTATTGGCGCGGGTGTCGAGAAGTAAACGAGCCAACCATACTACGGCGTTCCCGGCAGGCGACGCGACTTCGAATATGGCGGCGAAGTCGAAAAATCCTTTTCATGCCATAAATCTAGGAAAACCCACTACAGTCATTAAACAGGCAAAATCTAGGATAAATGTGGGATGCTGGAATGTAAGATCCGTCAAACAAGAAGCCACGCAAGTTTTTCCTGTCCATGAGATGGAGAAGTACAACATAGACATACTTTGCATATCCGAGACCAGAATTTCAGGTTCTGGCTCCATAGTTATTACAGCTCCTGAAACGCTTCATCAATTCCATTTTTTCTACTCCGGAGTAGAGAATAATTCGGGACTCCACGGAGTTGGTTTCATCATGAACCAAAGAACCAGAAATGCTCTCCTAGAATGGGAACCAGTCTCCTGTAGATTTGCCAGAATCAGACTAAAAGGAAACCCCGCAAATGTGTCGATAATTTCTACCTATGCCCCCACCCGTGACGCTGCTGATACGACCAAGGAAGGTTTCTACGGCGAGCTACAACAGCTGTCTTCTTCTGTTGCCGCACGTGATTACTTGATTGTTGCTGGAGACTTCAACGCAAGAGTTGGTCCGTCTGACCAAACCACAAGACAAGTCCTGGGAAAATTTGGACAAGGTCACAGATGCGAGAATGGGCGAAGGTTGTTAAACTACGCCTTGATGAACCACCTTGTTGTCACCAATACCATATTTCAGCACAAACCTAGCCACCTTTTAACTTGGCATTCAAATGACGGTGTCACTAAGGCTCAAATAGACTTCATTCTCGTACGCCAGCGCTGGAGAAGCTCCGTACAGGACTCTCGCTCTTACAACGGCGCGGATACAGGCTCGCAGTCTGGGTCTGACCACAGGCTTGTTGCTGCAAAAATTTTGCTACGTCTTGCAACTCGGAGAAAAAACAAGCCCAAGGCAGGATTCGACATTGGTAAGCTCCAAGACAAAGAAGTTCGGCAGGCCCTCAATTTGGAACTGACTAACCGATTTGACGCCCTTAGTTCTGATGAAAACCCAACCCCCGAGAAGAGATGGTAGACCTTTAAAACAGTGATTACAGAGACTGCTGATGAGATCCTAGGCCGAGCAAAAATCAAACGACAGCACTGGATTACCGCTAGGACCCTGTCAATAGTCGGTGAGCGAAGACAAAAGATGAGCGGCCCTAAAGAAGAAACAAAAGAGCTGTGCAGACAGGTAAAACGCTCTGTTCGTCTGGACCGCCGCCAAATGTGGGAAGATGCTACCGTGTCGTTAGAGAAAGCAGTACGCTCACATGATACCCGCAAGCTTTACCAGATCCTGAAAGAGTCCGTTGGTAAGAAAGCTGCTGTCTCAGAAATAGTCAAAGACAGATCAGGAAAAATCATCAGTTGTCAGAAGGAGTGCTTAGCAAGATGGAAGGATCACTTTCAGATCCTCCTAAACCCATCCCCATCATCCGCTCCTGATGCTTTCCCACCTGCTGTTTCTAAAGAACCCTACGACGTCGAGCTGGATACACCGACCAGAGCCGAAATACTAAAAGCGATCAAGACCCTGAAGAACCACAAAGCCCCAGGTGAAGACGGCCTCCCCCCGGAAGTGTACAAACAATGCCCTGATGTCACTGCTGATCAGCTCCATGGCATTCTCGAAGAAGTGTGGAGGACCAATTCTTTCCCAAAAGATTGGAAGACATCAGTCATTCTCCCTTTCTATAAGAAAGGAGATAAAATCGAATGCAAAAATTACCGCGGAATAAGTCTTATAGACATTGCGGTCAAAATATTCGGGATCATACTCTTGAACCGCTTCAAAGGGGCAAGGGAGGAAAGAACCCGAGGAAATCAAGCCGGCTTTCGGCCAGGTAGAGGCTGTACTGATAATATCTTCGTTTTTCGCCTCATTATCCAGCAGTTTGAAAGGTACAATCTACCCCTGATCTTGATGTTCCTGGACTTCATTGCCGCCTTCGACTCTGTCACTCGCCAGAAACTTTGGAAGATCCTAGAGAATGACGGAATGCCGCTGAAGTTTGTTGAACTGATGAAGGCATACTATGACGCGTCAGTGAGCCGAGTTCGAGTCTATGGTGAAGAAACTGAAGAATTCCTGGTTGAGTTCGGAGTAAAACAAGGGTGTGTCCTCTCTCCGACTCTGTTCAATTATTGCGTCGATTGGGTGCTTGAAAATGCACTGTCGTCCTATCCAGGAGTTCAGATCGGACAGAATCTTTCACTGACTGACCTCGATTATGCGGATGATGTTGGCCTCCTGTCAGACCCCGCAGAAGCTCATGCTTGACAACGTGGTGGCCTGGGCAGACCTGATCGGCTTGAAAGTCAGCACAGAGAAAACGAAATTCATTGCTATTAACCACGACAAAGGATCATTCACACTAACTGTCAATCAAGTTCAGCTGGAAAAAGTCAACTGTNCATTCACACTAACTGTCAATCAAGTTCAGCTGGAAAAAGTCAACTGTTTTACATACTTAGGCTCCCAAATATGTATTGACGGATCTTCCGACGCTGATATCCAACAGAGAATACAGAAAGCGCTGACAGTCTTTGCCTCCCTTCGGAAACCCTTATGGAATCGCCGCGAAGTCAGTGTCCGAACGAAAGTTCGAATCTACATGGCACTAGTCCGCACCGTTCTCCTTTACGGATGCGAAACATGGTCGGTAAAACTACAGCATGAGAATACACTGAAGGTGTTTGAGCATACCTGCCTGCGAAGAATTCTCAGAATACAGCTGCGTGACCGTATCTCCAGCGCGGATCTACGTCGAATGTGCAATATTCAGAGAGATGTTGCGCTCACTATTAAAGAACGCCGTTTGAAATGGTTGGGCCATGTATTACGGAAGCCGCCAGAATACTTGCTTCGCCAAATACTTCTAGTCGAGCCTATTAGCTCCTGGAAGAGACGCCAAGGAGGACAGAGGAAGAACTGGTGGAACCTGGCCAAATCAGACCTGGAACCTATCGGGGGATTCAGAAAGTTCGGACACAGATGGTCAACTCAGTGGCTCGCTTTTGCAGAACAGCTGGCAGAAGATCGCTCAACATGGTCCAAGAAGGTCTCCATGATCATCGATGCCGGGCGAGGTGGAAACGCCTGATTCCCGCCACAAGTACAAGTAAGTAAGTTACAAATTCACCCCCCTTCTTGTGATCCCATATATAGCCTTAAAATATAGGCTTTCCAAGATTAAAACAAACGCTTAGACAGCAAAATTCTTTCTTTATTAGGCACCATATTTTAATGAACCCTTAACTGGTCGGGTGTTTTTTTTACGTAACTGGTCGGGTTGGGTAAATATTTACCCCATAACTAAAAACGCTTGTAAATAAAAGCTATTTCAGATAGGAACTTGTAATTTAGCTTTAAGCAAATACAATCAAATACAATATATTTCACATTATAATGAATTATCTAGATATATTCTGGACAAACTTCGTTGATGTGGTCCTTGCAACACCCCTTTTTGCAGATGTTGCAGACCCTAGTCTTCTTCCGGTCAGCTGAACGAGGACAGAGACTGCAGCGTCTAAACTACCTGTAGACTCGATTCCAACAATATTGGATACTAGCTTTCGAAGTTCTCGAGGAAGGGAGTTGATGGATACTCTAACCATCAAATGAGGCTTCTTAAGGGATAGTCTCAACTGTGTGAGGATTTGTTGGCGCTGGATCAACTTTTCTTGACTTCTTGTTGTGTTGACAAGTACTCCTGTGTTTACGCCTGCAATATCAAGCATTGCAAAGAAGATTGCAAGTGACCAGCGCTGATAGTGGTGGCTGGTAGCGTAGTTGGCACATTTTTGTCGAGGAGTACCAGCTGTCCGCGGTTATATTTTTGTTCGCATTCAAGACTGGCACACCCAGAGTCAGGCGGTGGCTGCTTAGATCATTTCGTTCTACGTCTCTACTGAAAAATACACCCACGGGCTTTTTCCGCCACCTTGCAAGAGAAACGTCATTTTCGTGTAACGTACTCAAGATCTAGGGTTCCTGTACATCTAGAGATTTAGTTTGAAGGGCTTCTACATCTTCCTCTTGGTCAGCTTCGACTTCTATGGTATCTTCTTCGATGTCTTCTAACTGAAAATCAGGATCTCTATCGCGACCTTCATCTCCATCTGTTAGATCTGATAGATCTTCTTCTCTTTCAAGAAGCTCCATGACTTCTTCCTCAGTTAGCTTTTTGTGGCTACTGATCTTGGCTTCCTAGAAAAGTAAGGAATTAATGGGAAAGGCAAAGGAGGGTAAAAATGTTCAACTTCTTGGCAAGAAATACTTTGGAACTGCAGAAACGCGAAATTTACTACTAAAAATGTTGCAAGACCTTCAGTATTGGTATAGATAAATGATGGAAGTAGTGCAATTATAGTCTCCCTATCGAATGTTAGCCATTCAGACTCTCTAAGAACCGTTTTTCAAAATATTTGACCCTGTTTTTAGTTTTTTTTTTGTTACGTAAGTGGTCGGGTTTGGTAAAAAAACAACCCCAGGCCCCTAACCTCCTTTCTGGATGGATGCAGTAGGTCGAATGACTCACCAAAGGTTCTCCGTGGGGTGTTGGAAGTTTACAAGGAACCACTATGGCGTAGCCCCAGGGGTATTGAGAAATATCAAAAACAAAAGTACTTGGGGTAATATTTTACCCCACCTGACCAGTCAAGGGTTAAGCACATTAATTTGCTTACTTTCATTGATATCCACCATCGTGAATCATTTTTAAATAATATTCGATATCCAACAAATCTGAAATTCTTTTACTATCAGATATTGGTCTAATGGTTTTAATGAGTCAAAAAATCTGTTTGCAAAGAAAATGATGTATCAACAAATGCAAAACATCACAAAAATATATTAATTAGGGCTATGTGTTGGACCACCAGGGGTGAAAGGTGGGGTGCATTTGCGAATGAATTGATTATTACGTTTAGAAAGAGTATAATAAAAGGTAGCGAGTAGGAGGCTCACCTTATTCCTAAGAAGTAATGGAATCATGTATATATTTACCAATAACGAATCCAGGATTTTTTTTTTTGGGGGGGGGGGGGCAAAGATACTTACGTTTTATAGCGACCACACCAAAAGAGTGAAGTTATGTTAATCGTAATGAAATATACCAAAATGTGATGAAAATATAACACTTTAGAAACAAGATAATGGAAAATACAACAGAGAATTATGGAAAGCCAGCCGCCCAGAACGCATTATATTAAATACCTAACCACCACTATATATTAAAAATTTAATTAAAATATACCTGCAAAGTAGTTTCTCTCGCTCAGGCTAAGCTGATTATCTCTGAGTGGACAAAGAAAACCGGTTTTATTACAGATCCAAAGCAAAGTGTGGTCGCTATAACAGGTAAGTACCTTTACAAAAAAACTTTGAAAACGCATAAAATTTTTTTCCATTTTCATTTTTGTTACGTTTTTACGAGTTGGACATACATTTCAGGGGCGGGGGGCTAAAAAAAATTGTAAGCAGAGAGCCTAGTATAATATCAACGCCAAATAATAATATCTTAAACCATATTTGCATGACATAGCAAGAATACAAATTAAAGATGGGGATACAGAATGAGGTTTTTAAGATCAACGAAAACACTGCGAGTAACATTGTTTTTGTTAATTTGTAAATATTTGTAAGTGGCTCGCTTTTGAAATTAAGATATTTTGGCTTTTGAAATTCTTGATTCTGGTAAATTTGATTTATTCCCTTGTTGGTATCCCTTATTGGTCGGATTATAAGGTTTTTGATTATTTCGAATTTAGTTTTTCATTATTTTTTATTTTCGTTCCCTGCTTTGATTTTTCTTACCATTTTGTTTTTATCCAATATTTTTTTAGTATTTTCAATCAGAAAATGTGAACGTGTTTCTTTGTAACTTTCTCTTATAGTGCTGAAGAAGGGAAGCTGTTGTCCTCGCGAAATATTTGCCTTTTCGTCCAGTATTTTCGTTAACCTTAAAAAACTTAATTCGCGATCTTTATTTTCTTTAATTTTTTTCTTTGAGCAGATACGGCTTATATGTTGTAATTCCGGACAGTAGTTTCAAGGCCAAAGTCTTTAATTTTTTATTGTACTGATAAATCACACTACTGAATAAGAGCCGGGAACTAGGAGGAGATTGGAGGAATTTTGATTGGAGATTGGAGGAGATTGGAAACTAGGAGGAGTCTCTGTTTCCCTCTGAAAGGATTAAGCTTAATAGTCCTGCCCGGAGGAAGTCTATAGTATATAAGGTTTTACAATGTTGTCACAATGTAGACCAAGTTTTAAAGTCTAGTCTTCCGGCTTTCAAGTCACGGGCAAAGAAGTTTCTTTTTTCTCGTGAGTGAATTTGATGTCAAGCCCACTCCAGGTTGTCATTCTATTTAAGATTATTTCCCCGATTTTCTTAGCTGTTATTTTTTTTCTATCTTCTTCTTGTCTTTTCCTCTTTCTTTCTTTTTTTTCCTTTATTCCTTCATCAGATGAGTTTCTTGTGTGTTGAGCAGCTCGGTATGAATGTTGTTTTAATTAGCTAAGAGTGATAACCTCGCTTGCCCTTTCAAGCTTGTTGCCTTTCTTGGCAGGCGAAAGGCGAATAGTGTGTGTTTTCTTTTTTAATAAATGTATATCTCATGTCATAGTAATATAAAGTCTTAACTGTATTACAAATAAAAGTTGAAACTTTCTTTTGTAGTGTCCTGTGTGATAATGCAGAAAACTGGTGCTGGCCTCCAAACAGCTGCTTCATGTCTGTGGGACAACGATACCGATGGCAGCTCTACACTCAGATGGGAAAACAAAACTATGTATTGCATAGTGTCTGTCTACGGGCTAGCTGTTTAGTAGATATTCATGCCATTTTCTACAAATTTAATTGAACGCTTTGATTTACTGCTTTCTTTTGATGTTTATACGGAATTAAATAAATTTTAGAAGTTCTTTCCTTAAGTCTTTAATTTGTTACTGTACTGATAAATCACACTAATGAATAGAAGCCCGAAACTAGGGAGGAGATGTGGCCGAGCCCTATTTTCCTCTGAAAACACATTTTTTCAGTACTTTGCGAATAGTTTACCTGATTTGGTGTGCTTTTAAATTATTTTGGTGCTTTTTATTTGGGACAATTAGGATGTTAAACAAAGTGAACTCGTGGGTATCGATAATGCTGTGGATGTTGTCAGTGGTGTCGTTGAGGGTGGGGGGAAGGGGAGGGGGGGTCAGTTCCCCCCAATAATTTTGAAAAAATAAATAACCTATTAGGTATACCGCTACTAATGCCACTACTGCTACTACAACTATTGCTACTACACAAGCTAAGGGTATCAAGATGAAACTCTCAATGAATATTTAAGTGGATGTTAAACTAAATCAAAACGAGCTATGATCATGTAGATTGTCGAAAGGGCGACAAAGCAATAGCAGAATAACGGCTATTGCGCTGCCTATTATTTTTTGTTTCGGCTTTGTGCGGCCTGCTGATATCAATGCTATTCATTAATATAAATCAGTGAACCTACTACAAATCAATTTAATAAAAAATCATAAATAATATTTCAATAAATCACGTATGTTAAAAGTTTAGCATAACGCATTAAATCTTACTGAGTCAAAATCCATTCAAAATTATGAGCAAACAAATAGCGCCATACCCGGCGCTACTAGAATAGAGCTTGGTTCAATTATGAAATTGAGCATCCTGTGCTGGGCGTGGGGAGCTGGGGGAATTTGAGGGTGGTTGTGTACTGCAGCATTAGTGGTGAATCTGGCTGAAGAAAGCCAAGTGTTTACGACATTCACCTTTGCCCACCCAAAAGCTTGTTTACGCTATACTACTGTCTTCTGCCTTTTCTTCACTGCCGCTTAAAAAGCTCCTACTTCAATAGTACTCCCTCTTGCCCCCCCCCCCCCCTATAGAAATACTCTAGCTGCGCCCCTGGATGTCGTGGTCGTGGATGTTATGGGAAACAAAATGAACACATGGATTTCAATATCAAATTATTTCTTCAGTGATCAGTGATTTGATCAAATGAGTTCATTTATTTGCAAATATTTTTGACTGCACACCATTTGGAGATCCTTTGTTGGCGTCGCATGCCACCTGCTCGTTTGGCTACTGTATTTGTTACAAGATATTATATTACAATAAAAGCCCAATTTACGGGGTTTTTATGGTCATTGCTTCGCTCTCAACCTGTGACTTCGGCGTTTTCGAACGACATGCCGTATATCGCAAATGAATCACGTCATTCTGATGGAAGTTTTATGAATTTTTGATTTTCACGTTGTTTGCAAAAAAATTATAACTCTGTACATTATGGTGCTTACTACAGTATATGTTTAAACGTTTGTAAGACTTCGTTTAATAGTGTAGGAGTACATCGCATATTTAGATTTTTTCATAGACCACTTTATGGGCTCTTTGTCTACCTTGTCAGTTTGCCCATTGCATGGTCATCAGCAATATTTAGTCAGTATTTTACAGTAAAACCTTCCAGTCCATAATAAGAAAGCTCATTTAATGTAAAAAAAAGGCCCTGTCTAAAAAAAATTTGTCTGTGGTCATATGGACTGACAGTAAAAATCATGTAAGTATTGGGGACAATGAGAAACTACTACTAATACTAATAACTCGCTGCTGCAACAAACCGTCTGAGGCTTGGTCACCCACATCACGTCACGACAAGCTGGTCACCACATCTGTCACCCACAGAACGTATTCTAGCCATCTCAACCTTTCATTGTAGTCCTCAAAAGCGGGATTGACCGACATTTTTCGTGCATCTTACTGTTTGAGATACAGTCAGTCAGTCGGATGATTAATCTTAACGGGGGTGCTATGTTGGTATATGATAAATTCAAAGACAGGGAATGTTGATTCTGGCAAAATTTTAGTTACGGTCGAGTCAAATTATAATCACACCTGTGGATAAAATTGAAATCCTGAGTGACTACAGTGCCAGTGTTAGTACCATATCGTGCCATATATCGTTAGTAATTTTTTAAGTAAAGCAATATTCAACTATCAAGCGTAATGTCTATTGTTGACCCATCAATGTGAAGATGTAATCTATGGTTTGTCTAAAATTAGAAAAGAATAGTAGACACTACTCGGGAACTATATAGTGTTGATATGGGTTTTCCAAAATAATACTGTCTTTTCGGCTGGTCCTTCACTAAAGTTTGAAAGTAGACCGGGAAGCCGAAGTTGACTAACCTACTTTCGCTTAGTTTAATTTTAATTCAATTTTAAGTATCTTTAACTGAACTTGCTCGAAATAACTGTGAGACTCATCGGACATTTCTATTTTTGTGTTTCTAAATAATTTTATTATTCTAATCTCGTTCGCCACAATAAACAAAGCACTCTTGCGAATTTTCGATAACTCGAACCATTTCCACCTTCCAAGTACTTTCAAGGGTCATATCAGATAGAACTTCTCTGAAGAAGTAAAACTAACATAAATTGGTCAAATGGTGTTTTTGGCAACCTTCAGGTTAACAACAATTGATGGAGACATCAATTGATATTGATGTTGATTGATAACTATCAATTTCTCCATCAATTGATAGAAATTGATGGAGACATCAGATATATAAACTTTATTCATTTTAATTTTACCCATGAAAAGCTAAGACCGTAAGAAAGTTTTATTGATTTTCGAAAAACCGGGCAAACACGCCCAAAAATTCAAGCGTTATTACTGAAAATCACATCATCGGATGCAAAATATCAGTAAACCCTAATGCATAGGTTTCAAACTCTACAAGTATATACAAAATTTGTAGTTTGTATTTTTGGCCAGAAGAAAGGTCACGGATGCGTGTTTTTTTTTCAGGAGTGACCATGTATAACCAATGGTCCTAGAAGATCGGGAGGGGGCTCATGCGAATGGCCCCCCTCTAGCACCCTTTCAAATGACCAGAAAAATTAAAGGACAACTAGTCCCCCTCTCATACTCTTTTTTTTCCCAAAGACAACCGATAAAATTTTGGGATTGCCATTTGATTTGCATTATTGAAAAGTCCAATAACTATGCGTCTGAGGATGACTTGACTCCTCCCCACCAGCCCCTGGGGAAAGGGCTGTAAGGTATGCAACTTATCCATTTTTCACATATGGTATTTGTAATTGGGAAGTATACCGACATTTTTTTTTTTGGGGGGGGGGGGGATATTCCACGGTGGTGAAAGGGTCTCTGTAATTTATATACGGAATTATCTACACATATTTTGATATCTTACTCCTATAACCATAATTTTTTGGAATGTCATCCAAATGAGTGTTTCATTTGAATTTATTAGATGAATTGCTAGTGGAATGACCTCTACCACTTGCATTTTGCAAAAATATGATACTACTACTAACAACTCACCGCAGCACCAAGCCGCCTGAGGCCAACACAGCTACGCAAGCTCCTCCTCCACCCCAATCTATTCAAAGCCTCCCTTTTTACACCCGCCCACGAAGTTCCCATTTCCTTTAAATCTTTTCTTTATGACGTCCTCCCACCCCAGACGGGGACGACCTGCTTTCCGTTTAGCCCTAGATGGTTGGCCGAAAAGAACAATCTTCGGCAATCTGTCATCCTTCATCCGCACAACGTGCCCTAACCACCACAACCTTTCTTTCATTATAGCCCTAGAGAGCGGTATTGAACCACATTTTTCGTATAGCCTAATGTTTGAAATACGGTCAGTAAGCCGGGTACCCAGAACAATCCTTAAGCAATTTCTCTGGAAAACATCTAGCAAATCTTCATCCGCTTTTCGGAGCGTCCATGCTTCAGAGCCATATTTGACCACTGTCATCACTGTAGCTTCTAATATTCTAATCTTATTTTGCAGACTTATCTTCCTATTCTTCCAGACTTTTTTTAACTGTGAAAAAACACCCTGAGCCTTGGCTATTCTATTTTTAACATCTTCACTGCTCCCACCATCTTTACTAATAATACTACCAAGGTAAGTGAAGCTGCCCACCTGATCAATCTTTTCATTACCCAACGTCACCTTTTCATCTTCACTTATTCCTAGCCTTAGTGACTTAGTCTTCCTAACATTAATTTTCAAACCAATTCTAGCACCCTGAACTCGCAAAACCTCTAAAACTTCATTCATTTTGCTCACACTTTCATCTAGGATGCTTAAATCATTAGCATAATCCAAATCCAGGAGACTTTTTCCTCCCCTTTTGATTCCGTGGTCTCCCATTGCCTTTCCTGTGCTCCTTAAAACAAAGTCCATCAAAATAATCCATATAAAGGGGGATAGAACACAACCCTGCTTAACTCCTGATTTAATACAAATCCAGCTGCTAACCTCATTTCCTACCTTAACCGCAGCAGTGTTATTCTCGTACATAGCACTAATCACTTTAATGTATTTGTCTGGTATACCATACAAGGATAAAATCTTTACTAAAGCTCTTCTATCAACAGAATCGAACGCTTGCTCGTAATCTATAAAACTGAGGACCAAAGGTGTTTGAAAACTCAGGCACATCTCAATTATTAGCCTAAGAGTGAAAATTTGGTCGACACATCCTCTACCTTTACTAAAACCGCACTGCTCTTCTCTTAAAACTTTGTCTACGGCATTTCTCAGTCTAAAAAGTATCATATTACTAAGTAATTTACTACCTACAGAGATCAGACTAATGCCTCGATAATTACCACACTCACTTTTATCACCTTTCTTATAAAGTGGCTTAATTAAGGTTTTCCTAAAATCGTTAGGTACCTCCCCTTTTTCAAAAATCATATTCATAATCTTCAATAACTTATTTCTAACCTCAGAGCCACCATATTTAAGAAACTCATTTACCACCCTATCAGCACCTGTAGCCTTATTATTCTTTAATCCTTTTAGTACTGTTGCTAATTCCTCCTCACAAAACAAATCTTCCTTCACATCCAAGGTATCACAAACTTTTTCATTTTCCTCTATATTTTTTCTGCAACTCTATCTTGGTTAAGCAAGTTCTCAAAATGTTTGGCCCATCTCTCTTTAGTTTTTTCCTTATCGCTAATTGCGACCCCATTCCTATCTTTAACTGGGACAAGTCCGGATTGACTACTCCCTCTCAATTTGTTAACGTGCCAGTACAATATTTTACTATTATGCCGTCTAGCTGCATCTTCCAAATCCTCGGCAATTTTATCCATGGCCTCCACTTCACACCTCCTTAGTTCATATTTTAATGCTTTCTCCACTTTCTTTACATTTCTTTTGTTTTCATACGATCTATCACTCAGATAATTCTTGTACAAGTCCTTTCTCCTTTCTATTTGACATAAAGCTTTTTCACTAATATTCTTAGCTGCAGTTCTAGCTTTCTTCCCTAATACACCTTCAGCAACTTCACAAATTATTTTTCTAAAATTATTCCAACCATCTTCCACATTATCAAATTTTAAACTCTCAAGTTTAGTATTCAACTGTTCCTGGAAAGTTTCTCTCAAATTCTCATCCTGGAGTCTACCAACATCATAATTTCCCGGGAGGTAGTTACCCTTCCGATATTTCAGCTTTAAATTAACCCTTGACACTACTAGATGGTGATATTTACTTTTAACATCAATAACAGCACTCCTATATACTATATATGTACCCCATCCTTCCTGCCTAAGTAAACAAATTCTATATCACCTAATTTCATGCTTCCTACCCCTGGGATATGAGTTTCTGAAACTCCTAATAAATCCAGTTCGAATCGTCTGAATTCGTCAGTCAAAATGTCGAATACGATAGTCATTTTTTAATGTCGTAACATTCCAAGTTCTAATTTTCATGTTCTTTAAATCATTGAAATTATTTTCGCCTCAGGAAAAGCAATGATCCCGGATACCAGTGCAGGACGGGGATAACATATCTTCTCAAGTCTACATCGAAGTGGTTAAGCCGGCTTAGAACCAGACAGCAAGAAGTCCTTGGGACCTCCATGAATGGAGGCTTTGTGCAATCATGGGCCCATCTTGGTCACAACATGGTTTTCAGCACTTGGCGATGCTCTTCTATCAACAAGAGTCGAAATCCTGCACAGACAGTCTCAAGCCTATTACCTCCGACTCATTATATATTCATGCCTACAAATATTATGCTACTACGGGGAGGCAAACCATAATAGATAAATTAGCTAGGAAGAGGTTTTTCAGCCCAAAGACGCCCATCAAAACATACCAAGCCCGGAAGAATTGTCCATTAGTCAGAATCCCGTGTGAATGCTGTGTCGTTTACTAGGCTATAATTTCCTCGAGGGGCACCACTCCTCAAGTGGGAATAGAGTTGACCGCAAGGTCCCCAGTCTTGCAGGTACCCCGAAAAGGTCGAGGCAGCCCTTTGCAGAGGCCGTTGTCCATAGATCTGGATCTTACGCCCTGCCAAAGTTGTCCTCCTATAGAGGATCCTCCCGCGATGGTGTTCTGCGTCACCATGCAATTTAACCCATTACTGGGAGAAGGTTTGCAACTCATGGGACTTGTGGACAAACCAGTGGGTCTTTTTGAGTGTACATTTGAGGGGCCTTCTTCCTCCTCCGCCTCTATTTATGACCCCGGGCGAGGGTGTCCCAGATTCTATTATGGACCCCCAGGGACAAGGTCCCCCCTTGGTCCGTGCCTCCTATGGAGGTACCCTACATATCTGTAGAGCGTTCCCCTATCGCCACCTGGGGACACACTGAAAGGCCTGAGGGAGGCCAGATAAACTGACAAGTCTCCTAAAACGTATTCTAATTGGAACAAAATTCGAACTTTAGACTAGGCAAATAACCAAGGATTACATTAGAGCTTTCATCAGGAGCCCAACCATATTGGCGATATTATAACAAAGAAGGTATAAAGCTAGGTCTTACGATAAAATATTATAGAAAGAAAAAAAATAACTACCGAATTCTTTTATTTACAAAGTTTAGAGCCATTAGTACAGAATATTTAATATGTTTATCTACTTAGGGTTTATCTGTACAAGTAATTGTAGGCTATGTTTATTAATGCTCCCAAGTATACTGTTTAGCATAATAAAAGCGTTAATTGAAACAATGTGGTTAGTAGAGGTCTAAGTACCATTTTGCTTGAAGCTATAGGAATCTCCATGTTATTTGCTTGAAGCTATAGGAATCTCCATGTTATTTGCTTGAAGCTATAGGAATCTCCATGTTATTTGCCGAGACAATGGATTTGCTTGCCTTATGTTCCTTGGTGTCTTTCCAGAGCATGTACTTATGGATTTGGGTGGATTATGTTCCCTCCCATGCTATTTTAAGGGCTTATGTTCCCTTCCATGCTATTCTATGTTCCCTCCCATGCTATTCTAGGAGCTTACGTTCCTTCCGGTGTATTTCCACCACTTTATGTTCCTTCCGATGCTATTTGGGGAGATTACGTCCCATGGCACCTTTCCGGGGCAGATTACCAGACTGGTTATCAATTACACATTAGAATTGCAGTTCAGCTTCACGTGCACATTTTTTTTTTAAAGGGTTAAAGTGACTAGCAATTACGAGCGGGGATTCCCCGCTGTTTTTTTTT
>JAQQPU010001385.1:54198-67417 GCA_029168905.1 Artemia sp. Kazakhstan ARC1039 | reverse complement strand
GTGGGTTTGTTCGAAACGAGAGTGCAGTGAGCATAAATCAATTCGTGTTAGCACCTATTTACCCGGTTCATAACTCCTGTTTCGTAAAATTTTGCTTTTAATCAAAATTTTTATTTTGTTTAACTTTGCGAGTAAACTTTGTGCCCTTCTTTATCGAGTTATGATTTAAATCCTAGGTATACATATAACGGAAATGCTATAAAGAGATCTTTAGCAGTGGTGTACGTATAACTGAAAATGTTCGCTTTGGTTGGTATAGGGAAATCATCACAGTGCACGCTCGTGATTCCCAACGAGGGGCCCAAGCCTCACAGGTAGGGCATGGTGATATTTTGGTGGGTCATGGGTGGGGCGTGCATCCTTTGGGTGACTATTCTTTTGAGCCTTAATTTTGAAAAAAAATTGTGGATGACGCAACATTCAAAAACATTTAAAGATAAAAAATAGATACCTGATAGTATTGCAACGACTTTATACGATGTAGGACTATGAAAGGCCTTGAATTCAGGCAATATTTTATAGAAAGTGTAAAATAGGCCTAGAGGATGGCCCAAAAAAGATACTAAGCTAAAGGCCTTTTGAGGTTCCTTCAGGCGAATAGGTGTAAAATTTTGAATTGGAAAAGTTGAATATTACGAGGGGGCATCAGGACTTCAAAAATACCCAGATGGGGCATGACCCAAAATCGGTTGAGAACCAGTGGTGTTCGCCGTCGTTCAATTGATTGTCCAATATGAGGGAACAAACAGTTCCTTCTTTTTTAATCCTACTTCTATTTCTAATTCACATTTTTGCTATGATAATTTCTCCCTCAAAGATTCTACTGTATGGTTATTCTCTTTATGGTGCTTCTCAATAAATTATTAGTAAAGGAACAATTACAATAGATCAATAGTGTGGAAGAAGTTCTTAAGAAAATGAAAATTTAACGTTTGTCTGTTTTATGACACTGGTTGTCATGGCAGTGGCAGCCTCCTAAATAGTGATGCACTGTCCATAATATTGAAGTTTAGAAATTCTGACAAGTCATATCATGAGCAAAATCCTTTTGAATCGACTAGAAATATTCACTCGCCAATTATATTTTGCCGAAAACGAGATTTAAGATTTTTACCTTCAATTTTGGTATAACTTTAGTATTAATAAAGATTGACCTTACCAATTGACTTGACGTTTTTAACTGAAAATGATACAGTGACGAAAAAATACTTATTTGACATGAATCTTGACGTTTTATATAACAGCTATCTTCTAGATCTTAGAAATAACACACAATAATTGTTCAACAAAACCCTATTTTTCTGTAAAGAACTTCAGCGTAGATTTACAATGAAATTGCCAAAAAGTTTTTACATATTGTTAAAGAATATCTCTTTTCCATTTTCCCTTCTCCCCAAAGTTTCATCTGTGTCAATAAACACCTATGGTTTGCTCTTTTTGGGAGGGCCTTTAGGACGTTCTAGTTCTCCTTATGAAATAGATCTATCAAAACTTCATTGTTTGGGATACTCTTTTAATTTATTTTAATTTTTTTAAAGCAAGACTGTAAATAAAAGACAAGAGGTTTTATTACTGATTGGAAAGTTCCTGATCAATAATCATGTGTATGCTCTTTTGCTATTTTTCTACGAGTTTCATCTCAAACTTCCGGGTAATTTGATGCCTCTTCAGTTTCTTTGCTTGAATTTTTATTTTAACCAACTAATGTTGAATTTTTTCTGCTATTTTTGATACTTTTAAATATTGACTTGACGTCAAAAATTCCTACCTTAGGGGATTCTGAGACGCTTTTATTGACGTCAGTCGAGGACGGGTAGCATCAACAACGGGCTACAACAAATTTCTAGCAAATCCAAACTCTTAAACAAACTAAATGACAAATCATCATGACGCATACAAATTTAGTAAGTTTCTCTAACTAAGGGCATTTAAATCGTAGTACTGGGTATAAACTAAATGATTTCAATTGCGCCACTACTAAAAAAAGAGACAAGACAGCAAATAGAAAATAAAAAAATGTTAAAATGAATAGGTAAAGAAAGAAATAAACGGGTATAGAGAAACATCCCACACAAGGACATAAATAAAAATGTCACAAATGGACTAATAAGCTTGACTTAACTTTAGTCACAAAAAGCGCTATACATAAATTTATAGAAAGGAGACAGAGAGGTAACCCATTACGTCTTCCTTAATAAAAAAGAAAATGAAAAAATAAATTACACTTCAGTAACTCTCACGGTGCACAGGGGAAGAAAAGAAAGAAAGAAAGAAAGAAGAGAGAAAGAAAGAAGAAAGAGAAGAGACGAAAAAAAAGAAAAGAAAAAACAAACAAAAAAAGCATTGACTCACGAAGATAGGGCTGGGATTTAAAAACCAAATTATAAATAAATCAATAAGACATTCAATCCCCGCTACTTTAGGCGGAAAGGATTCTCTCTCTTTTTTTGCTTTGGGATCTAAAAATCTATAAAGACAAATTTTTCAACACGATTTTGATTTGTTTTTATCTAAGAGTGGCAACGTCTTAAAAAAAAAGTTGTCATGAATGCTTAGAAATTATCGAGTATTATCTCATTGACTTGTTTATTTATTATGGTTATTTTTGAGAAATGGCGGTATAAAGCAATCTGTCTGTTCAATAATTTGTTTGAATTAAGACTTATTTGCTATTATAGTTTTTATAACGCCATTAAAGCTTGAACTCTTTAATGTTTTTGGTTCATTATAGTGCCTTTTGTGTTTCTATATTAGTGTGTGAATTTTTTAATGTTTTTTTATTCTGTTTTGTTAATTTTCTCCTCTAGTGCGTATTAATTTTGTATTTACGAATTAAGGAAAATAAATATTATCACTGTTATTGTTACTTGTCTCCTTTGGCATTTCTTTAGTAAGGGGGAATAATTTTTTTTGTTTATTTAAGAGCAAACACGGAAAAAAAACTTTATCCTATAAATGTAGTGTAAATTCCAATCATTATAAGATTTTTTTGCAATTAATACCGAAATTTTTATAAGATATTCAACCTTGTAATTTATTCGCAATCTGGGGAAGTTGATATTTTAAACTTAGTACTGGTATCTCATTTTTAACAAAGGGAAAAATAAACTTAGTCCCAGCTCTTGACAAATAGCTAGGCTTATTTTCGAGCAAAAATTTGATGCTAATGAAAACATCTCTACGTTAGGTTTTTAAAAACCATATGCCCAAATTCAGGTAAAAAATTGGTTGCAAATCCAGAATATCCAGAAATAAAAAACGGATTCAAGTCTCAGATAGCTTTTTTGGTTTTCCTAGGTGTGTTAAAAAAAACCAACTAGTCAATTATAGTCATGGAGTCTTTTTTATTCAAAATCTATTATAATTTTGTTTTTGTTTATTTGTTAAATAAGTCCAAGAATAAGTCCCAGATGCACAAGAATGAAATATTTTTCTAGGATTTATTTATTAGAATAATTTACAAGGTTGAATATCTTATAAAAATTTTGGTTTTAATTGCAAAAAATTTTTGCAATGATTGTAATTTCCACTACATTTACAGGATAAAGTTTTTATCCGTGTTTGCTCTTAAATAAACAAAAAAAAAAAAAGGATTCCCCTTTACTAAAGAAATGCCAAAGAAGACAAATAATAACAATAACACTTATAATATTTATTTTTCTTAATTCGTAAGTACAAATTTAATACACACTAGAGGAGAAAATTAATAAAACAGAACAAAAAAATATTAACTTTAATGGCGTGATAACAGCTATAATAGCATATAAGTCGTAATTCAAACAAATTATTGGACAGACACATTGCTTTATATCACCATTTCTTAAAAATAACCATAATAAATAAATAAGTCAATGAGATAATACTCGATAATTTCTAAGCATTCATGATAACTTTTTTTTAACGACGTTGCCACTCTTAGTCACAAACGAATCAAAATCGTATTGAAAAATTTGCCTTTATAGATTTTTAGCTCCCAAAGCAAAAAATGAAATAAATAAACAACCTTGAAGGCGATTAGGCTTCAGAGGTGGGGGTACCTAAATAAAGATTTCATTGTGAAGGCTTATATAAGAGCCATATTTTGTAAGAGAGAGCTAGCTGGCAGTACCACCTTGACCTAATGATTTTTTTTTCTATTTTCAATTCAATCCAAATTAACTATCAAAATCTAACTTATTCGTTATTCAAAGTTTGATTTGGATTGTTTTTTTTTATTCTGTGATTTTATACAGATTCCAAGCAGTTACCATTGCTTAGATTATATGCAGTTTTTTTCTTTTATTTCCTTCAACTAGCTGTTGCTAACTATAAATTCCCACTATGTCATCTCCTGCCATTCATACTATCTACGTCCTTATTCATCTGCTAGTCTTCTATTAAAATTGTAGAATGCGCGGAGAAAAGGCAGAATTAATCTGTCAGCCTAGAGATACCGTGGCCAGTACTTCCTCGGCTTGGAGGACTGGTAGATATGTAAAAGCATTGCCGAGTAAATCTATTTCATGGGAAATGCAGAGAGTTTAGGAAAGCTCCGAAGTCGGGTTAGTTTGGCTGTTTTTCTTAAAATATGCAAAGTTTCAAATATCTGTTTTAAACGAAATGTTGATGGATTACGATTGAATACTTTTATTTGGACACAGTTTTATATTATTGAGCTTCCTGAAAGGTTAGAAAGTATGCATTTCTTTGAGGATAAAATTACTCAATAAAGATCTGCGTTTCAATTACTGCCATCTTCACTTTGTAAATTGGCAAATCCAAGGTCATAGTCTCTTGTAAAGTGCTCTTTTTAAGGCTTCATATGTCCACAGCCAGGGTTGTAGTTTAGCAATGCGCGGAAATATATTACTACTGTCTAAAACTTTGGGAATAAATAGACAGGTCCTTTTAAATTGCTCAGAACAAGATTTTAGCTACATATTTTACTGCTTCTTTCTTGTGACATAGTTAGTCTATATTGGAAACCACTTTTATTCTTTATTTCCAGAATGTAGTCAAGTTTACCTTTAATTGGTAAATTAAAATAAAGATAGTATTTAAAGGAGCGGAAAATAAATTATGGGATCTCTTGCTCGAAGGAACGTCGTTATAATCTTGTCGCTGCTCTGTTTTCAAATTTTGGTAAAAATTCAAAAAATTTCATAATTTCGAATCTTAGTGGCCACACTGGTCTCATGCACTTTATAAAACGAAAATATAAATTTGTAAGGATATATGATCAAATCCAGGAAATTAATTGGTTATTTAAAAAAAAACTGTACATCTTTTATGCAAGAATATAAAAAAAAACTACCAATTTCTTATTTTCGAATAGTCTTTAGGTACTTTCGAGTCATAAGCCAAATTACAGTTGAAAATTACTATGTACCCCCATATGCATTAAAGAAAACGACAATGGCATGAAATATGGAATATTCTTAACAAAGTGATCTTTAGAAACTCATCTTTGCTAAATTATGCTATAGCCTCTGGATAAACCTTGCCAAAATACTGGCCTGACGAGATCTTAGAGAAGCCGTAATTGCTTTTCTGGTGCCAGGGTTCTTTAAATATCCAGAAACTTATGAATTGGTTAAATGTACTAGCTATGTATGCCTGTTAATATAGTATATTAGAGTACCATTGGCCCAAGAACTTGGGAATGTGAGTGTCAAGCCGTTTGCAAAAAAAGTTTTTTGGCCATTTTCCATGCCCTATTTTTAGGCGAATCAATATTTGTTTTCAACTTTTTTTTTCTTTTGTATTGGGGTCCCCATGAATAACGAACATAAGTATACAAGCTTTAAGTTGATTGGAGAACAGTTTCTGTCCATTATCTTTTGGGGTAGCAGTGTTCCCCAACATTTTTTATTTTACATTAGGGTCCTCTTTGCCCTAGGATTAGCGGCTGTAAGTTTCAAACCGATCAGAGAAAACAAAAATCTCGTCTTGTTTTTAGTCTCCTTACATAAAAGACTTGGTCTGCAGTTAACTATGGTTAGTACATCTTTTGAAGTTGCATTTGTGCACAATGTTTAATGATTAAGAGGAGTGTTTCGCTCTTTTTAAGGCAAACTTTTGGCAAAAAAAACTGTAAAAAATTTTCAGATAATTTCAGATGTTTTATTTTAAGGTATAACCACGCAGGTGTGCAGAATTTTTTGTGGGGGCTCCAGGCAGGAGCGCACTTCACGCATGAGCGCGAGCAATTATTACTAAAATTTGTTTCAATCAGTTTAAAATTTGTTTAGGGTGGCATTCGCAAATAAAAGGTCCGCATTTCGGACGTCAGGTATAAAGATGTTTCAATCAGGGCCATAAAATCATGGGAAGATATACATATTGGCAAAAAATACATTTCAAAATAATTGAAAACACAAATACATTTATCAAAGTTTAATAGGTTAAAATTCGGAAAGTAATTTTAAGCTTATCATAAATTTTTTTTAATTTTTTGTCAAGTTTTGTAGCAGGTTCTGACAACAAAATATTTAACGATTTCATTATTCGTTTGTTGCGACTAAATTACCCTCCAGAGACTTCATACCCAGGAACGTGCCAAAATTTGTTTGTCTCAAACGCATCGAGAGAAATTTCACCTTGTTCGTTTTTATTCCGCATTCTATACTAGCTACCCAATTATAAAACTGTTTGTGGTAACGAACGGTAAGTAAGGAGCAACCCGGCTCAGTAATAACCAAAACTTTAAAAAACGAAATCTTGATACCAGTAGTTACATCAAATGAATCGGATTTTTATGCTGATTTTTAAAGTCAAGTTTAGCCTTACCGATCACAAGTTACGAGCCTGAGAAAATATGCCTTATTTTCGAAAAAGGAGGAAACACCGTTTAAAAGTCGTCATCGATAAAAGCCGTCGGTTCGCCCCCTCGTCGATACCTCGCTTTTTACACTAAAGTATTTTTAGTACTTTTAAAACAAATTTTTATTCTATTTGAACGGTCTTTGTGATTCAGGGGTCATTCTTAAAGAACTGGAACAAAATTCAAACTTTAGCGTGAAGAGCGAGGTATTGAAGAGGGGGTGAACCCCCTCACATACGTAATAATTTCTGTTCGTTCTAAGTTTTAATGTTGCTCCTTATTTTCAGTTGAAAAAACTTTCAGTTTCAGTTGACATTGGCCTTTTAATTTTATGAGTTTTTTTTTGTTTTTGTTTTTAACATATTTACGTATTTGACATTGACCCTTTTGATTGTTTGTTTTTGTTGTTCTTTTTTTTCTTTATTTGACGCTAAAGTGCGAATTCAGCCCTTTTGGGCTTGTGATAGCCGTTTTTCAGTGGTAAATCTTATCTTATCTTACTCGTGGGAAATCTGCGGCAACATGAAAATCGCTAAATTCGGAAAATTCTAAAGGCCACTTATCCTCTTGACCATTTGCCGTGTAATAACTACTGAAAAACCGTCACTGAACATACATTATTTACATTGAAACATTCGGATTTTTATTTGCTAGAACTTAGTAACACTGTCTGTCCTAAGTTTTAATTTCACTTTTTCTTTCTGAAATGCTTTTGGAAGGTTCATTAAGCCAGGCTAATATAAAAGCGACAAGGCCAATAAATGTGTGGCTGTTGTTTAGTATTTCTTTTAAATTTACAATATTAAATGAATCACTATCGACCAGCTGTTTTTATTAATTCTTTTGGCGAAAAATCAAGCACATGGTATTATCGAATCTATTCTAGTATGAATCATAAACTTGCATATTGTAGGATTGTTATCTTTCTCTCATGATTGAACTTGTCACTTGTATGACAAACCCTCTACCACTCAAGCTTTTCATTCATTGACGCATTATAGAGCCGTTTTTTTCGCTTGTTTCTCTCAGCTTAGCGTAAGACAAGACAAAGAGAAGTGACAGAATAGATGGAAAAAATATATATAATTTGGGCTATACATTTGCACATTAGGGGGAGGGGGTGTTGGTAAAGTATTTAGACAGTGTGAAGTTAGAAAACAGTTCTTACTACATAATATGCAGAATAATTGTACCTAGGACATTAGGAATGCAAACCCACTATACTTTACCTCCATTCCCCCTAATGTACAAATATATAGCCCAAACTTGTTTCTAAAGTATTATATTTTTAACTTAGTTTGGTATATTCCATTAGGATTGAGCGTCAGAGAAATATATTAGAAGAATATTAGGTAGGGGGTATATCATACAAGTACCTTGAACCTAAGTAGTGACCTTTAAATATGAACCTAATAGGACAAGTAACACTTACTTAGAGTTACTTGCATTTAAAACTTTTGAAGAAATATTTCTAAAAATTCTTTCTTGCATGTTTTTTTTTATATACGGTACAGAAGCTAAACTTATCATTTTCAATATAAAATAGATAGCGCTTCGGCACTGGAATGAAATACAAGACTCTTTGCTCTTTTACTACAACTTCAAGCCCCTACCATTATCAGTTGAATGCGGATGGCCCTGCTAAGTATTGGCAAATCCATTCGCTTTGGTAAAATGTTTCGTTTAACCTTACACCTTTCAGTGGTTCATAGTCCTCTTCTTTTATTTTTAATTAATTTAAAAAACGTTTTCCAAAAAATAAGTTTTTCAAAGAAAAGTAAAGAATTCCATTAAACAAAAAATGAGCAAAAATAAAATCAAATAATCTGCAAAGCGTGAAACTACCACAAACCAGCATCGACAAATAAATGAAACCCAAAACGAACAGAAATTACAATAATTAACCGAGTCAAACCCAAAACGAGCAGAAATTAACATGAGTAGGGCTTAAGACGCCTATGCCTTCCCAAGGCCAGAAAATAATTTGCACTTTACTGAAAAAATATAAATGTTTTTACTTTTATAACTTTAATAAATCAAATAATATTAATATTTTGATTACTAAATATCAGTATATGTATATTAAACTGACAATGTGCATTCATTTGTATTTTTTCAGTAAAGTGTAAATTATGTTCCGGCCTTGGGAAAGTACAGGAGTTTTGAGCCCTACTCATGCTAATTTCTGCTCGTTTTGAGTTTGACTCGGTTAATTATTGTAATTTCTGTTCGTTTTGGGTTTCATTTATTTGTCGATGCTGGTTTGTGGTAGTTTCACGCTTTGCAGATTATTTGATTTTATTTTTGCTCATTTTTTGTTTAATGGAGTTCTTTACTTTTCTTTGAAAAACTTATTTTTTTGGAAAAAGTTTTTAAAATTAATTTCTGTTCGTTTTATATTGACATAGTCTTTTCAAGGAAAAAGAAATAATTCTCTAAATGTTTTCGTTTTTTAAGACTGTATAGTTTTGCCTGCTATTTGTATCCTGGAGAAAAATTTTCAGCAATTTTTAACAACATACACCCTTTCAAAAATCTGGACAAAAATAGTACTGTTTAATTTAGTTTCATACCTCCTCTAGTTGACCTGAAATGGCAAACTTGATACCATTTGCCAGAAATTTGATTGCTTTCTTTGATAGCTTGGATACACTTGCGCTATTTTGATTTGGTTAAATTTTAAGAGCAGAAATGGGAGGGTTGGCGTGGGAGTGGAAGGTGATTAGTTGCCCTCAAATCACTTTCGACTATTAAAAAAGAAATCATCCCTTTCTATTTTCAATCGAATGAGCCCTTTTCGAAGTTCCCACGACAACTCCTTCGATACGAAGTGCCCTGATCTAAACAACAACAACAACAAAAAATACTACATTATACCCACTTCGATCTTTACTATAAAATGTCGAGCCTTCCAATCACTTTCGACTATTAAAAAGGGCACTAGGCCTTTCGATTTCCAATCGAATGAGCCCTTTTGGAAACGAAAACGCTTTCTATAATCACCTTATATGCCTCCAGGGCATAAATTACAACCCTTACCCTAAGGTCTCTTAGGGTGGTTGTCATCCTCAAAGACCGAATTTTCAGAACTTTCAACTATGTTAAACAACATGCCTATATCAAAATTTTGATTGGATGTGTCTAGGGAAATAGCGGGCGTGAGAGAGGCGGTAGTCACTCTTCAATCACTTTCAACTATTAAAAATGGCCCTAGCCCTTTCAATTACCAATCAAATGAGCCCTTTTGAATTTTCTACGACAAAACTTTCAATAAAAATTTTATATGCCCCCAGGGCATAACTCACAACCCTTGCCCTAAATGTTGGGGGGTGTCATTCTCAAAGACCTACTTTCCAGAAGTTTCTACTACGTTGAACAAAATGGCTATCTGAAAATTTTGATTGGATGTGTTTGGAGGAATGGTGGGCGTGAGAAGGGGGTTAGTTACCCTCCAATCACTTTATACTATTACAAAGGGCACTAGCCCTCTCAATTTCGAATTGATTGAGCCCCTTTTGAAGTTTTACGACAACTCTATCTATAAAAACCTTATATGCCCCCAGGGCAGAACTTACTACCTTTGTCCTTGGGGCTCTGGGGGTTTGTCATCCTTAAATATATAATTTCCAGAACTTTCAACTACGTTGAGCAAAATGGATGTTTCTAAAATTTGATTGAATGTTTTTGGGGAAATGGTGGGCGTAAGAGGGGGGTTAATTACTCTCCAGTCACTTTCGACTATTAAAAAGGGCAATTTCAAATTCCAATCAAATGAGCTCTTTTTGAAATTTCTATAACAAATTTCTATATAAACTTTATATGCCCCCAGGGCATAACTTACAACCCTTGCACAGACTGCTCTGAGGGGGTTATCATCCTAAAAGACCTAATTTCAAGAACTTCCAACTACGTTGAACAAAATGGCTGTCTCTAAACTTTGATTGAATGTTTTTGGGGAAATGGTGGGCGTAAGAGGAGGGTTAATTACTCTCCAGTCACTTTCGACTATTAAGAAGGGCAATTCAAAATTCCAATCAAATGAACTCTTTTTGAAATTTCTATAACAACTTTCTATGTAAACTTTATATGCCCGCAGGGCATAACTTACAACTCTTGTACTGACTGCTCTGATGGGGTTATCATCCTAAAAGACCTAATTTCAAGAACTTTCAACTATGTTGAACAAAATGGATATCTCAAAATTTTGATTGGATGTATTTGGGAAAATGGTGGGCGTGAGAGGCGCATTAGTCGCTCTCCAATCACTTTCAACTATTAAAAAAGGCACTAGCCCTTTCAATTTCCAGTTGAATGAGCCCTTTTGAACTTTCTACGCTTTCAAAAAAAACGCCCCCAGGCATAACGCCCCCAGGGCATAACTTAAAACCCTTGCCCTGAGGGTTGTGGGGGGAGGGCTTGTCATCATTAAAACCTAATTTACAAAACTTTCAACTACGTTGAATAAAATGACTATCTAAAATATTGATTGGATGTGTTTGGAGAAAAGATGGGCGTGGGAGGGGGGTTAGTTGCCTTCAAATCATTTTTGACTATTAAAAAGGGCACTAGGCCTTTGAATTTCCAATCGAATGAGCCCTTTTTCAAGTTTCTACGACAAAGATTTCAATAAAAACCTTATATGCCCCCAGGGCATAATTTATAACCCTTGCCCTGAAGACTGTAGGGAGAGTGTCCTGCTCAAAGGTATAATTTCAATAACTTTGAACTGCGTGGAACAAAATGGCTATCTCAAAATCTTTATTGGATGTGTTTGAGGAAATGATGGGCGTTGAAGCGGTGTTAGTTGCTTTCCAATCACTTTCGACGATTAAAAAGGGCATTAGCCATTTCAATTCCCAATCAAATGATCTCTTTTTGAAGTTTCTACGACAATGCGTTATATAAAAACCTTATATGCCCCCTGGGCATAATTTACAACCCTTGCTCTGAGGGCTATAGAGGGGTTGTCATCCTCAAAGACTTAATTTCCAGAACTTAAAACTACGTTGAATAAAATGGCTATCTCAAAGTTTTGATTAGATGTTTCAGGGGAAAAGGTGGGCGTGAGAGGCGGGATAGTTGCCCTCTAATCACTTTCGACTATTAAAAAGGGCACTAGCCCTTTGAATTTCCAATCGAATGAGCCTTTTTTAAAGTTTCTACGACAAAACCTTCTATAAAAATCTTTATATGCCCCCAGGGCATAACTTACAACCCTTGCCCTAAGGGTTGTGGGGGACTGTCCTCAAAAACATAATTTCTATCTGGAAATCAACTACGCTGAACAAAAGGGCTATCTCAAAATTTTGACTGGATGTGTTTCGAGAAATGGTGGGCGTGGAAGGGGTGTTAATCGCCTTCCAATCACTTTTGACTATTAAAAAGGGCACAAGCCACTCCAATTTCCAATTGAATGAACGCTTTTCGAAGTTCCTACGACAACATCTTCGATACGAAGTGCCCTTCTCTAAAGGAAAACATTAATAAATAATACATTGGGCCAACATCGTTTTTATAGGCCCCCAGGGCATAACTTAGCACCCTTGCCCTGAGGGGTGTGGGGGAGTGTCATCCTCTTTACTTAGTCCCCGTTTCTTGTCTCGTTCTCGAGTGTCCCCGTTCTTTACTTTGGCAGAGAAATCGTGCTGCCTATGATTTATACAACAACTTTCTATATAAACCTTATATGACCCCAGGGTATAACTTAAAACTCTTGCCCTGAGAGCTGTGGGGGAGTGTCCTCCTCAAAAACATATTTTCTATCTGGAAATCAACTACGCTGAACAAAATGGCTATCTCAAATTTTGATTGGATGTGTTTCGGGAAATTGTGGGCGTGGAAGGGCTGTTAGTCGCCTTGCAATCACTTTCGACTATTAAAAAGGGCACAGGCCACTCCAATTTCTATTTGAATGATCGCTTTTCGAAGTTTCTACCACAACTTCTTCGATACGAAGTGCTCTGCTCTAAAGGAAAAAATTAATGAATAATAAATTGTGCCAACATCGGTCTTATATGCCCCCAGTTCGTAACTTAAAACCCTTGCCCTGAGGGTTGTGGGGAAGTTTCCTCCTCTTTATTTAGTCCCCGTTTCTTGCCTCGTTCTCGGGTTTCCCCGTTCTTTACGTTGGCAGCGCAATCGTGCTGCCTATTATTTATACAACAACTTTCTATATAAACCTTATATGCCCCAGGGCATAACTGACAACCCTTGCACTGAGGGCTCTGAGGAGCTTGTGCCCTTCTCTAAAGGAAAAAAAAATAATAAATAGTACATTGTGTCAACACTGTTCTATATGCCCTCAGGGCATAACTTAAAACCCTTGCCCCAAAAGTTGTGGTGGAGTGTCCTCCTCAAAAACATATTTTCCATCTGGAAATCAACTACGCTGAACAAAATGGCTATCTCAAAATTTTG